>WBNO01009264.1:170614-183216 GCA_013400575.1 Peucedramus taeniatus
GAGGTGGCGGCCCCCCCCCCGCCGCCATCGCCCTCGGTCCCCGCTGACCCCTGCAGCCGCCGCGGTGGGGGATGTGGCACGTCGCGGTGCTGCTGGGGTGTAGCTTATTCCTGATGCCGCTGTTTGTCGCCGAGTTTTGAAGAGATTTATTGGCTGGCTCTTGCTAAACCACGCTTGAGTAATCCGAGCTGCTGCGCGCCGTGGTGAAGCCCGGAGGGGGGGAACGTCACTCCCTCTGGCAGCGGAGAAACATTAGTCTTCCAGCCCTCAAACCACCACTACAGCGTCGGAAACTGCCGGGTCACAGCCATTTGCTTTGGAAAATTGGCGATGTTTGGTGCTAGAGATCGATTACCCTTGTAATCTTTCCCCACCCGCCACCTCCTCCTGCTTACCCCACCCCTACCCGCCCCAGACAATAGCGTCCGAGCTCCTCCAGGAAAAAAATAGAAAAGAAAGCAAGGAGAGAAAGAAAGAAAAAGAAAGAAACTGGGGGATGAATCTGACTCCAATAGGAAAAGCGTGTCTCTAGAAGTGGTGCTAATGGGAAGAGATTTCCGAGCTCCAGAGGACGATGATTTGTCACAAAGGGTAGCTGGCTCGGTGCTTTGGGCTGGAGCCGTGTAGGAGATCCTTGGAGAAGTCATTGTGCACAGAAAACCGAAGACCTGTACAAACATGCCTGTTCGCAGAGGTCATGTGGCACCACAAAATACATTTTTGGGTACAATCATACGAAAATTTGAAGGGCAAAGTAAGTTCTCGCTTTCTATCTATTTTGCTATAGTAGTTTTATTCTGCTTGTGGCTAAATGGACAGCAGCTCCAGACTATTTTTAAGTTTGTAGCTTGCAAAGAAAACCCCGGAGGTAAGGAGGGGATCCCTGGCAGAAGTAGCAATGTTTTTGATCTAGAATACAAATTATCAGGTTGAATTATTGGCTAGTGGGCTTGTTTGGGTTTGGGTTTTTTTTGGGAGGGGGATTGGGGCTATTTTCCCACGCTATTTCAAGGAATAGTTTTTATCGTTGACTGTATCCATATTGTACAGCTATAGAAGTTATATCTCTTACCTTCTTCTGAACCAGTGAGATGGCTCTAAAA
The DNA here is from genome assembly GCA_013400575.1 of Peucedramus taeniatus. Lineage (NCBI taxonomy): Eukaryota > Metazoa > Chordata > Aves > Passeriformes > Fringillidae > Peucedramus > Peucedramus taeniatus. The sequence goes on from WBNO01009264.1 coordinate 171,718, forward strand.
GCAGAATGTAGAATCTTGCTGTCTGCAGTGTCTAAAAAATAGGCTACATTTATTATTATGATTGTTAATGCTGTTAATAATAATTGCCTTTTCAAAATAAAGCAGAACTTCAAACTTTGATTTAGAGGAAGCAGAAAATATGCAGAAGAGTTATTAAAGAGGAAATACTCTCTTACCTTGTTGTCATGACTGCATTTAGATATAGCTGTCAAATTTCTCTCTTGTTTATGTAAGTCTAAAATATCTATCAAACCAGTGCAAACGCATCCTCAGGGAGAGTCTGTGAGATCTTTTCCAATGCAGCAGTTTGCTACCTGTCAAGGAGGCTGAAGCTGTAGTGTTTTTTCCTGGCCAGAATTCTGGTTTCCTATTAGCTGTTAGAAGGATCACTTGATGCCTAAAATGAATTTCATTTAGAAACAGTAGTTTGATATATGTACATTGATTTAAATATTTAGCATAATTTTAGTATCAGTCTGATGTGAACCCTTACAGGTAATTCCAGTTCATATACTTCCATATAATTAAACCCATATTAGCATGTATAATATTTATATTTTTTGAGAAAAAAAATAAAGACAGAGCTACTCCTAATTTATCTTTATGCTAAGTCGGTGTTGCTACTCCAAGTTTTTATGTAGTGAAGTGTAGATTTTTTGACAGTAATAATGCTCTAGCTACTAAATAGGCAAGTGATAGTGAAAGTTCAGCATGATTGAAAGATAGCAGAAAAAGTAAGAATGAAATCTCCAAATATGTCGCTGTGTTCAAAGACGGACATATTTAAAATTTTGAAGAATTGCACTTGATGTCATGTAAGAAATCTTTTATAAAGCAAGCAATCGCCTTGTGAATTTGAGTAGCTAAAAATTAATGTTATTAGTAGTAAGTGTATCACAGTTGCACATTTATAATTACAATGGGAATAGTGTGTTAAAAAGGTAAACAGAATCAAACTAAAACGAGTTGAAAACTTTTGAACTCGAAGTTTGGGAAAGGAGGATGGATAGAAGCACAGAACTTCAGTGAAATTTGCAAAATGTTTCCAAGAAAACAATTGTTTCATGTACCTCTTTTTCTGTTTTTAGGAACTTTCTTTTCTTGTTACATTCTATATAGATTTATTAAAATACTGACTAAAAATGTACTGTCATTCACCTCAAGGAAAACCCCTACAGAGTAGATTGAGATGGACCTTGCATCAGGAAGCCCTTCACTTAAGTAGAACGCCCTTCCCGAGGCTCTACTTTTCCCCAAAAGGAGCTACTAACTTTTCAAGGACTTTCCTGGAGTTGCGACTGACGGGACAGCACTCATCACTTGGGCTTCAGTGAAGCCTGAAACAGACAACATTTTGAAGTCAAAAGTAGATTCACAGAGACTTGCATAGTGTGTTTTTATTTCCTTGAGAAAAGAATTATATTCATCTTTAATGTATTCTAAATTAATTGAAGTTTCTTTAAAAGTTACGGATCAAATTATCTTCATTAAATGACTGAAAATCTCTGTATTTCAGGCATTCTGTGAAAAGAAGGGTTGTTCAGCATTCATCTCTGCAATCGACCCTATAAGAAATGTTGAAAGAGCACTAAAAAATGCATCACTTTCTTTTATTGCAGATAAAAAATTCATCATTGCTAATGCTAGAGTGCAGAATTGTGCTATCATCTACTGCAATGATGGGTTCTGTGAGATGACCGGGTTCTCCAGGCCAGATGTCATGCAGAAACCTTGCACCTGTGATTTTCTCCATGGGCCAGAGACCAAAAGACATCATATTGCCCAAATTGCTCAAGCCCTGCTGGGGTCAGAGGAGAGGAAAGTAGAAGTCACCTATTATCACAAAGATGGTAAAGTCTGGTTTTATTTTCAAAACTTTTTGTGTATTTGATTAGCAGTTGATTGGTAAAAGAAACGTGTACTGGTACTGGCCAGCCCTTTTGCTGAAGGTGTTGTAATTTCTCTGGAGTCCAGTGAAATACATTTGCATGTATCAGTAAGGGAATCTGCCCTGAGAGTGGTGGGTGTGTGGAGTATGTCACTGCACGCTCACTCCACCAGCTGAATGAAGCCAGCACAGTGTTTGCAACTCTGGAGCAGAAGTTCTTCTCTCAGTTGATTTAAAGAAGATGTAACTCACTGAAAGTAATCGGCATAGAGGAAATGTTCCTTGATTTCAATGCAATATTTTACCACAAAGTTAAAAGTAGAAATAACCAGCCCATCATAAAGAAAGCATTAGCTTATAAAGAAAGGGACAAGTCTTTTTCAGAGCTGAGATATTGTTAAGTACCTACAATTGAACTACCAATATTGTCCTAGTATTGCCAGAGTCAAAATTTGGGCTTGCCTAGACTATGAACTATTCTCCGTTATTCAGTAAAGAGTCAACACATGCAGAATGGCTGAATCTGCTGATACTTTTTTTCCTGTTAAGAGCAAAAAATGAATAAATGTATTTGCAGATGTAAAAATACACACACATGAGAAGTAATTAGGATACATAATACTTGTATGTAGAGTTTTGGTTTTGGCTGTTTTTTTGTTTTTTTGTTTTTTTTTAATTACCCAGAGTTATGTACAGAAACACCCATCTTTCAAATGAATTCAAGTAATTGATAATTGTGGTGTACCTTATTTTGTCTCTTGCTGTGTACACTCTTGGGAGAAGGAAAAGGAAATTCATATTCAAATGCTGAGCTTAAATTAGTTCTGGACAAGTGCCAGTGTGTTGTTTACATCAATTTTAGAATCACATGCAATGTGCTCTCTCATTTTAAAGTCACAGAGTTAAATCCTATTCTCAATAATTCTGTTGTTATCTTGGAGAGACTTAAGTAATATTATTTTTAGCTTAGGCTGGTATAATTCAGATAGGACTCAGGCCAACTGTTCTACCCACACTACCAATATTTAAGTATACCCTTTGTAGCAGATTCTCAGTAGAGCCCTTTATTCTTAGATCTGGTTTGGTGGTCTTGGTCTGGAGCAGATTTTGGTCAAGATTTGTTGTAGCTGTGCCTTGAACATAGATTTCTCAGGAGACCTGACACTGTGTGTCTTTTACACATCTACCCTGTGTTTGTGTTAACTTGGCATGTGTTAAAAATAATATTGCAAAAGGAGAATGTTATTGCTAACTTTCACAGCCATCAGCCTGGAGCACTGTTTGGAGATGTGGTAGTTTATAAGTCCTAAAGTCTCCCAAAATATTAGGAGGGAGGAAAAGGCCTTTAAAATACTGCTTATCTGTCAATTACCAGAGATAGGTAGAGAGATAGATAGATAGATCCTTTTCTAAATTGCTGAATTCTGAAATCATGCAACACACCATAATCTGTTTGAGACATACCAAAGAAATACTGCCCATAAAAATTGCCATGTCTTTCATAGTTTTGAATGCCGAGTTACAGATTATTCAGTGTAAACAATCTTATGCATAAGGGTTTTCAGTAACTTCACTTCTGTGAATAGTTACTTTAATTGCCTCTGTATTTTACTTGTCTAAATTTCAGCAGGTTTCACCATGTGAACTGTATTATCTGCTAAATTTAAACAGGTGAATCAGGCAAAAATTGTCAAAATAAAAAATAGGTCTGACACTCAAATGCATGGCTATCTGTCAGCTTGATTGTCTATATATACAGATTTTTTTGTTTCACATAATGTTCAATTCCTTTTCAAAATGTGATAGAAAGCCTTAAGTCTGTGGTGTCATGAAATTGAAACTATCTGTATGATGAATGTTAGTAAACATATTCTATAGTTATTCTAAATAACTCAAAAAGATATACCTCACTTTTCATCTTCACTTTTTCAAATTTTCAAATTTGACTTTTCAATATACAGCATATATACATATACCTATATATAACATAGTTTGTATATTGTAACAATATACAGAATTGTGATACCTAACAAGGATTCCTCCAGGTTGTGAAACAAAGTCAATTTCAAGAGTTTTCTAAAAAAGTGGGAGTTTACTGCCTGTTTAGTGGCTTATTTTGCATGTGTGCTCTTGAGTATGAGACTTGAGGTCAATTTCAGCAATTTTCAATTTTCAGAGGTCAATTCTAGCAAGTCAGAAATGTAACTTCTTACATGTGAGTAACCCAGGTTATTCCAATGAACTGTCCACTGCTTAAAAGTTTAATTTGACATTTTATTTCATGGCGAGCCATTGTATAACATTTAAGCTAGTACTGAGCATACGGAGGCGGAAGGCACCTCAAGAAGGTGGGAATTGCTTGAGATTCCACAGACCGGAGGTTCTGCAGACCATATTACACACTCCTGACTAAAAGCCCAGTGAATTGCAAATAAAACCTCATTCCACATCACACTATCATTTACTCTGCTTAAGCCACTGATTATATTAAAAATTATTCTAATATTTTGAAGTAAAGCAAATGTCAGTGGGATCACTTTTAAGGCTAATCTGTCATCAGAATTCCAGCAATGCACATATCAGAAAGGGAATCACTCTATAAATAATGCTTTTTCTTTTTGATTCTAAATACCACCTCAGATAATTTTAAAATGTCACAGCCTTGAAGCTCAGCTTAAAAGAAAATTCTTGCTATAGAAAAATGGTATTGCACACACACACATGGGAATTAGGATTCTGATGTTCTCTACTGGTCTATAGTCCACTTCTCTAGATGAAAGTGCAGGATCTCAAGTTTTAAACATTGTGATAATGCAAGACTGAAAGCTGCTGTTTGTTCACACTGCCTTAAACATAACAGACAGATGATAGAGTGGTCAAAGGAGAAAAAAATTCTATGTATGACAGTTTTATAAATGAGTAATCTGGATGGAGCCTCTTTCTCACTGTGCAGTGTGGGGAGGGTGCAGAGAAGCATCAGATGCTTGTGATAGCTTTGTGTAATTGTTTAGATGGTCCAGACTTGGGCAGCCAGCATGACCTGGGCACCCAGCAGGCCCTGTCGCAACCACACCAGTGCTGCCTTCACAGCAGTTTTAATATTTGCAGCTAAAAGCCTTACTAGCTGCCCTCAGAGTACTTCTATCAGAATATAGCTTACTTTGGGTTTGAATTTCTCCTCACTCTTTTTTCTTTTAGAAAGGTATTAACACAATCCAGGCAAAGTTCTAGTCCTCTGTCCTTTTCAAGTAGTGCCACAGTAGACAATTACATAGCTACCAAAAGAGTTAATTACTGAGAAAAATGGTCAATGGGAATAGATGGTGCCAAAACTAAAGGTCCAAATTTACAGGTTCTCATAGCACAAGTAGCTCCACAATTACTCATGGGATTGTAGACATGGGATTAAAGATGTACTCATGGGATTGAAGACACATTAATTTTTTTTTTTAATAGAAATATCCCTTTTTAAAAAGAGCAATAGATAAATACAAGTCACAAGAAGTATTGTTTTGAAACAGATTTTTTTTCCAAGGATTGCCCATTAGGCATTAGCATCTGCTTAATTAAAAAATTATACTCTGATACCAAAGTAGCAATATCATAAATTCCTTACTGTCTCACAGTTTTTTCTGCTAATCTTATAGCTATATGACCTGAATTATACTTGAAGGCAAGATATTGTTTATACAGGATATCAGTTCTTATTTTAATAAAGTTATTTATGGTGAAAATATTTGACAGTTCTTCCTTTGAGGACTCCATTTTGCAGTTTAAGTCATTATTGCATAAATCATTCTTGACAGATGTAAAATATTGCTTGAGGTGGTAAAGCTGTAAAACTTTTGAGCTAAAAAGTATAATTATTTTGGGATTGAGAATGGATATATATATATAATAATCAGAAAGTATTGTACCACACAGAATACATTTTTACTTCTTACTGTATGCTTTGTGGGCAATAATGGGATATGTCTAAGATTGCAAACGATACCTATTAAAGGAAGGTAGGATCATTTAAGATCAGCTTAAATTTAAGCTTAGCCATCAGATATTCTAGGGTTGAGAAGAACTGAGGTAGAGTGTTTGTTTGGGCAAAGATAAGATTAAGCAAATTGCAGAGTGTGTACAGACCTCACAAACTACTTGCCATTTACCAGTTTCAAAAAATAATTTGCTACAACTGACTGCAGATTAAATATACTTGCATTTTCAAAACACATTTCCAAACTAATATCTTAAGGCCTTTTCAGCTCTTTTTTTGAGGACAAGAAAATAAAAATTATGCAAACATGGTAACAAAATAAAGCGAAAATGGTATTAGGAGTTCTTACAAGGAAAGATCAGGACTTCATTTAGAAGGTCACCATCTAGACTTCAGTCAGCATAGGTGTTTTACCATCTGCTGGTGTGAACCAGTCAATAAAAAATACAACTGAAAAGAAAGCTGCTTACACGTGTCAAGTCTCCTTAGATTTGTTCTAGCGTGAGGGTCAGCAACTGCAGTCTTGACCATAGTTTCAGTGCCTTATCCAGAGCTGTTGAGATAGGTCAATGAATCCAATCTTTCTGATACCCTACTGGTGTAGGACTCCTTGACAGAAGAAATACTATCTGACTGCAATTTGATAAAGAAAGTGTTTCCCCCCCAAAAAAAAACTGTCAAAAAACCCTTTCTTAATGCAGGGCTTTTTTCCAGGCATTCTTAAAATACCCCTTGGATTAAATCCAGACTGTTATTGAAGGTGTTGGACTATTGGAAACGAATGAGGATATCCATTCTTGTGTCTGTAGTGCTGTGTTTCTACCTTAGGCTTTAATACTTGTCAGGAAAAAACCATTCTTTGCCCCATTCAGTGTTGCTGATTTTTCAGCAAGGAGAACCATCTGCAGTGAAACAATACCTCAGTGATCCAAATATCTCATTTACCCATCCCCATTCAGATACTGCTCCTGTGTCTGCTCAGAACTGTGGGTCACTTCTTATTCACATTTCATGTAGGATACCTAATGATTATGATAAAACACCTCTTAGATATCCTAAGAAAGCTTATTTATAGGTAAATTTCATTCTTATTTTTCAACTCCTTGACTTTCCAATATGTTCCTTTTTCTTTCCAGGTAAAGATGAATTGATTTTAAATAAGGAGGGGACTTCTATAGAAAAAGAGATAGTATCTGAATAAATAGAACAACAATTAAATTGACTTCTAAATTATTCTCTTTCTTAGTGTTTAGGGTCAGAAAGGGCCCTATCTATATCTATCTATAATAGACATATATAATTTTAATAAGTAATGAAGAATAAAATTGTTGTTATTATAGGTACTGCATCTTTAACAGGAAAAACATCTTAATTTGGAAAAATCCATTCTGACAGTTTTGAGTTCCTCCATGGCACAAATAAAAAACCTGCAGGCTAGTGGTTCAGGAGTCTTTCATTTCAGTACCGTGTTAAGACAGAACTCTTTTTACAGTGGACTTCCACAGGATAATTTAATGTCAGGATTCAGAATGTCACAGGGCCAATTTACACCATTCAAGGGGCCCAAATTTCCCTAGTCTAAGCTAAAAAGAAAAAATGGTTGCTGACTTTCAAAAAGTATGCCGTAGCAGTAAGAAAGGTGACACATCCTAGAGTGAAATGGTAAGGTTATGATGTGATGCACATCCTCAAAAGAGCTTCATTTTTTTTAATTAGGCATTGCTGACAACATTTTTTATCTGCTTTGAATATGCTGGTTTTAGTTGTAGTGGAAGCTATTTTGGTTTTGGGTTATGAGACAAAAAGAACAGATGCTGTCAGTCTATTTTTGGTGTCGTTTCACATGATTTATTGTGTCCTCTTTCCATCTTTATCATGCATCTTTTCTAATGTTATATTATGATAAGAGACTTATTCCATACTCCTAATTTGTGTTATTGATTGGTTCTTCCCCTTCTCCACCGAATTGGCCCATATATCAAAAAGAGATGCTGAGAGCAAATCAGACATCATACGTTGCAGTAGACACAGGGGAAGAGCCACTGCTTTTCTAATAGCAGCCTTTTGCATATTTCATATGAAACAAACTTCAAAACATGGCACTTTGAGTAACACCAGTGTTGACATGAGTGCTTTCCCTCTGGTTCCAAGCAATGGGAAGAGGACGGTGGTGCGGGTTAGATTTTATGTTAGAGCTTTCAAGTCCAGTTTTAAAGTGTTTCCTACTTGCTTGACTTAGTGTATGACTCAGTCTATGTGGCAGCCCATGCTCTTCCCAGCTAAGTATGGAAAAAGCTTAATCAGGCAGTATAGGATTCAGAGTAGCAAGACAAAGCTGACTATGGAAATTGCTAATTGACTCTGGAAACTGCATATCTCAGAAGCAATCAGAACTGTAGCTGTGACCCTCAATCCAGGCAGAGCGGATAAATGACAATGACAGTGGGGTATTGTGGCTCTATAGTTACTCGCTCATTTCACAATGTCTGCAGCTCTGAAAGTTCACATCTCTGAGATGGCAGCTATTTGTTTTATGATTTTGTACAGCTTGAACTTTTTAATCTAGTACACTGGGGTTTTTTAAAAGGCAATAACATGCATATTTTAATAATTTCTTGGAAATTAAACTAAAATTTCATTTTGAAAGCAGAATTATAGCCATAACTAGTCAGAAAATACTTTTTGACCACCAGAATTTCCACAGATATGCAATTTTAAGCTTCCTCACTAACTATGTCAATATAGCCTTTTCATTTCTCATTTTGTTAATTCTTTAATACTGAAATCACAGTGAAATCTCATCAGGAAAGATCACCACAAAGAATACCAAAATTCAATCTGATAAAAAGTCAGAATAAACATTGTAAAGGGAAGGTCTTGTCTTTTTCTGTATCATTAACTGGATTCCAATTACAGATCTTATTTTACCTAGTTTTGATACTGCCTTCAATTATAGCATGGACGTGTTATCCACACAAAGAGTATATTCTGACTTATTTGTTAACGAAGAGCCATCATATCATCAAAATCTAAAGATAGTATTTACATGTCCACATTATTAACTATTTCATTACTGATAGTGAGTGGAAATGACCAGAAGAAAACTTAGGCCAGAAATCACAGCTGCATTCAGTACTTTACTACATGGTGAAATTTCTTGCTTTCTTGTCTTTGTTCCTCCATAAGAACACAATCAATAAAAATACTTTATCTTACATTTTGCCATTACCTCATTTAAACCTCTGATTTGCAATATTAGACTGCAGTGGAAACCAGAAGGTCTTGCCTAAACAAGTCAGTTCAGATAAACACAAGAATTTACTTTAAATACTTGGAAATTAGGATTTATCACAACAACTGATCCTTGACTGTATACTGATCAATACTGATCCTTGACAGTAACAGCTTGTGAAATTTTGGCCTTTTTTGAGCAAATGCACAGGACTATTTGGCAACTGGTTTTTTTCTGTGGTCAGAAACACTCCTTAAGGCCTGAGAGCAAGATATCAATGCCTACCGACACAGGAATTAGCTTGCACACCAACAGCTTTCATGGAATTAAATTGCAAAATTTAATTTTTGTAACACTAAGAAGTCCTGATCTTTAAGTGTTGGAGCACTGCTAGTAAAGTTTACCTTTGCTAACTAGTATTAGCTGAATCTCTATTGCTGCATAAAGAGACAGGAAATGATGAAAGAAACACGCAAAACACAGACAAAACTTTCCACCATTTTTATCCACAGGTTGCACAGGCAGGGACAACTTCAGGAGAAGGACATATTAGGGGCTTTTGTCTTTGTCTTTTAGGTAGGCTACTTGAAGAGCTGTTAATCATCATGTAAATATGTTTCATGCTAACATGCATGGGCTAAAGCACTTACTCCCAGCTGTTGTCAGACTTTGGAGTCTGTACCCTTTTGAGATTATTTCTTAGAGCATTCTTTGCTGATTTTCATTCAAATCAACGCAAGTGGATCTCTGAAAATAGCTTGCAAATTTCCTCCTTTCAAAACTCATTTATGTCAATCTGCTTTACTCCTTCCTCTCTGGAAAAAATGCCAGATAATCTCATTAGTATTTTGCATGTTTATGGCATTTCTTTTTATATTTTCAAAAGAACATGAAACTCAGTAGTCCATAAATCCTATTGTCATGCCTGTTAAGGTAAAATACCATTGCAATTTTGTCTACTTGCTAAAAAAGTGTCATGAAAGAAAGAAACAACCTAAAGTCCATGCCATTTTAAATAATGACAATAAAAGAAAGGAAAATGTGTTCCATTTTTTCCATTTTAAGTACCTAGTGTTATTTTTGCTTGATAAAATAGACCAGGAATCAATTTAACACCAAAGTCTGTCCAACTGAAAGAACAACTCTTCCCAAAGGACTATTTCTGGGGTCATGGACAACATAACCATATTATGTGAGAGAGTACTAACAGCTAGGAAGTACAAAACCAGGTATCTATAAATCAGCATCTGAGCCTTCTCTGTGGATTAACAGAGCAGCTCAGTAACTGGTGTGAAATCCTATATATAATGTCAGTCCTGAGCCAGTACATGCTGGGTCACTGTTAAGAGCATCCTTTGCAGAACATCCTTAGTCTTTCTCTAAGTTAAACTGATTGTTTATGGCAACAAAAATGTGGGCACCTAATGCTCAGAGGCATATTTAGTGTGTTAGCCACAGAGTTTTAAAGAAAAGTTTTGTAGTTTTTGAGATAAAAAACAGTTTGAGTACTGTTTGTGGATGGCCACAAAACTGTAATAACCTTGTTCCTCTTTATCCTGAAACTTGCAAATCCCTTCTCGTGTCAGGATTAGAAATAGGATCTAAGGACCTGCTTCCAAATGTCTAAAAAGTTAATTAAAAACTACTCACTGCTGCTGCAGCTACCAGCAGAATTAGTGTCTGATTTGTGTGATGTTTGTAGATCAGGAGCTGGGTGTGGGTGGCTTCCCCCTCCTGTGCTCACGGTTATTTTAAGAGCGGAAAAGAAGGAATGCATGGTTCACAGACCACTCTTCTTCCTAGCTGATGGGTAGGCAAGGCTACCACGCAGATCTATTTACATTCATTTTTGATTGTCTTTTGACCTCATTTGTAAAAAAAGCAGATCTTGCAGTAGCAAAATTACCAGTAGCATCACTGTCTCTGCAGAACTCGACATATGCAGAACATAATTATTAGCCAGACAAATACATTGTGTGTGGCTGCTTGAATTTCAAACATAATCTCTTTAACATTTGAAGGTGCAAGAAAATTTGTCCCTGCTTCGTCGGAATTGATTTAATTGTTTCCCTTTTAAATAAAATTTTATTCTTAATGCCTTTTCACCTTGGGATAATTTTTCTGTAAATAGAAAAAAATAAAGGACTTTATTTCCACTTTCTGAGGAATATCTGAAGAAAGATGCTAACTTTTTTGAAATTATGAAGAAGCAAGTCTACACATTTAATCTGGATTATTACCTAGAAAGTAGATTATCTAAAAGTTGGGGGGGGGTTTGCCCCATAGATTCCACAGGCACTAAAATATCAGATATAACTAAGTTATCATAGTACTACAAAGAGCATGCTGAGGTTGAGTTACTGCAAGAGAAATGAGTGACCTGAAGTTTTACAT
>WBNO01009266.1:0-253299 GCA_013400575.1 Peucedramus taeniatus
TATTATATGATACTATATTATACTATGTTGTCTGTTGTCAGGATTCTTTTTGTGGCAACTTTAAATGGTGTTTACACAACATCAGTGTTCCTCCGAGTCCTGAACAAGAGTTTTGGGATAAAATCATTGTCCTCAGAAAGCCCTTGGCTCTCTCCCAAGAAACATGTTTATGGTATTTGCTTCCTAAGAAGGCAGAATGGTTAACAAAAACATGTCCAAAGACTGGCTGGGTTTTCTGATCACTGCCTGAAGGGTTAAAGCTTTCTTAATGCAGCTGCCTCAGGAGAGGTAGCTGTCTTTATAGGACTGTCATATATCCCTGCTGAAAGTGTTCCTTTGTAAACTTTTATCTGCTTGTTTATGAGCTGGGAATTGATTTCTTGATGACAGTATTTCTTCAGAGTCTTCAGTATATATAGCAGATCCCTCCAGAGTCTTTTGATGCCCCTATGGATTATAGGTAGTGACTGAAAAAATGTCATTGTATATCTCCTTTTTTAAAAACTTTTTTACTTCTGGGAATTATGAGATGCCTCGCAGAAGCCAGAGATTTCAGTACATGCTCTGCAGCTCCTGCTATATTCATTGTAAGGTGACAGTACTACAGAAAGCAAAACTGTATATTTATTTGTAGTCAAAGTACTTTTTGTATTATTATATGTGTATATATTACAGGCAGGAGTAGATATAAAAAATAAACAAAGTAAAAAAAAACAAGGAAGCAAATGGTGAAATTTCCATTGTCTGCCCCAAGGACCCAGCAAGCTGCTGTCTAGATGCACTTACAATTTTGGTATTTTCTTTACAAAAGGAATAGTTCTGGAACATGTATGACTGAAGTCCCAGGAGCATGGATGCAGGAAGCAAGTGCAGCAGAATCATGGCTGCGGGGGAAAAAGGAAATGGTCTTGGTTCTCACAAGCACAGTGAGACCTACCAAGAGTCTCTTACTGCCTATGTTCTCTTCTGTCTGCCAGTTTTATGGTGACAACAATATCAAGTGAAAACAGAAGTTTTCACTTCAACCCTAGTTCAGGGTTGGCTGAGGACTGGTCTCTTATGTGACCAGGATTAGTTCATGTGGGGTTTGGAACATTTCACCAGGGGCCTGCTTCACTGGAAGCAGAGAAATGGCAACAACAGTAAATGGGATGTTATCAGTGGAATGTCTACATGGTGACAGCAAAGGACACACACTGCACTGGTGAAATAGGGTACAGGAGGGGCTCAGTAAGATTATGCCAAATGGCAAATCAAACAGAAGCTTCTGAACAGAGAAAAGGGCCTGGTTTCTGCCAGCCCCACCAGTCACCCGCTGAGGCTGCACAATGGGAAGTGCCCTGCAGGCCTGGGAGCTGCTGCCCCACTCTGCAGAAGGGTTTGGAGGGAAAGCAAGGAGCCAGGGAGTGCCAAGTGTTGCTAAGACTGTATCGGAGCATATGCAAGAAAATGGAGTAGCAAGGGACCTCTGGGGACCTCTTGCCCAGCCTCAAGCTGCAAATTGTGTACTCTGGATCTGCAGAAATGCCCACTTCCAGCTGTCTGTCCACCACTGCCCAGATCTCCCACAGTGCCCATTTGGTACCTACCCACATAGTTGTTCCATGATGCACACAACCACTTACTCAGGGCCATCTTAAATGGTGCTGGGCCACATTCAAGCAGCCAAATTGTGCCTTTAGACTGGATACACAGTTGGCATGACAGGATCCCCAGTCTGTTTCCAAGTCTGGGGATCTGGAACAGTCAATCCAGAGTTTGACATGAGCACCTAGAGACCAAAATAAGTCCATGATTTAAAATAAACTCTTGAATGGCCTTCCCCTCCTCCCTCCCAAAATGTGATGGAGGAGCAAATGGTCAGACTGCCTCCAAGAAAAGCAGGTTCATATAAAAGCAGGTTCACATCCCTCTTGCAACTGGAATTCATTTGGCCAAGAAAACACAAAAATTATGATAGATGTGCCAACCAGCAGACTGCCTGTGAGCCATAACCTTCCTTCTCTCATGTTCTTATTTTACAACTTGGATCCCTTGAAAGGGTTAACAAAGCTGCAGAGCAGGGAGGACTCAGAGGGCTCTCAAAAGGCTTTTGATAAAGTCCGGCACAAGAGCCTATTGAGAAACTTGGCCAGGGGTGAAAGGTAAAGTCTTGTCATGGATTAAAAACTGGAGAAGAGATAAGAAGCAAAGAGTAGGAACAAATGGCCAATTCTTAGCATGGAAAGAGATTAATCATGGATAGCTGCAAGGACAGTATTGCAGACTGGTACTGTGTTTACTTACCAGCCAGGAGCTAAAATGCACTGCTGGCTCAAAATGTTCAGGATAGGCAAGACTGGGAGATTTAATACAAACCCACGGAAAAATTAACTTAAGAGTCCTGTTCTGCCAGGAGTTATTATCACTCAGCTTGTCTTAAGAGGTGTGACAAGAGTAAAAAGACAAATTGTCGTGAGAGGCAAAGAGGTGGCAGAGACAGAAAAATACAGGCTAACGCTGAGAAGGCAGAACAAACACTTACTAAGCCATTGTCATGGGCAGCAAAATTAGTGTACCAAAATTAAAATGCTAAAGAAGTGAAAATAGGAAAAGGGAAGTTCTGAGAGTGTGGCATGGCATTGGGCTTGGATTAACTACACTGCCACCCACATCACCTGATGCACACCAATGGATGAGAGCAAGGCAATACTGAGACCTTTAGGTGAACATGAACAGCCTACACAGCTGTGCATACAAGAGCTCTCCATCCTCCTGCTCCCTGCTTAAATGAATAATTACTGTCTGGACTCAGAAGTACTTGTAGTTTTCCTCTGGAAACTTCTCTCATTGGAGAAAAGTTTTGCACAGGTTGTTGCTTTTTCTTTTATTGGGTAAAAATGGCAATAAATTCAATTCAGCTTCCTGAACAATGTTTTAAAAATATATGTCAAAAATTAGCAGCTAAAATTTCATAGTTGCCCTCATATCATACCTAATAAACTTTATTGTCTCCATTCCACATAGAATATCACTGCAGTACAGAGGCACTACTACAGTCAGTATTTACCTTGAAGGTGAGTTACTTAACTTAAACATGTTTATTTGGTGTGGAATGATACATCTGCAAGCGTATTTATCTTTCTTCTCTTAGCAGAGGAGGTCTAGGTGAAAACTTGAGTTTAACTTCTTATTTCAAAAGGTCAGAGCCTTTTCTTGAGTCCCTCCTCCAGTGTTTAGTGCCAGAGACATAAATAGTTCCCCAAACTCCTGACTCCCAATGTTACACTCAAGTACAAGAGTCCATAAGTGTCCTGGAAGACGTCAAATGGAGTTTGCTCTTGAAATGTTTTGGCCAGGCAAGAAAACATTATCTCAAGAACCATCCTGGGAAGGATGGAAAAAGGATGTGGAAATTCATATACCCTGGTCAAATCCACCAGATGTAAAGGGAAGCTAAATGATCGAAAGCTGTTTTCTGCAATGAAAGGGGAAGGGAATTTAACCTACATTTCATGTACTTATGATCTCTTTAGGATTCAGTGTTACACAATGCTGTCTCAGGAGTAGTTGGCATTTCTTCTGCCCTTCATTCAATTTTGTTTCTCCTCACTTCTGATTCTTTTGAAAGAGAATACAGAAGGGGAATAGAGAAAAAGGGACATAACAATTAAAAAGCAAATTGCATGTTTTCTACAGAGGGCTCATCTGCAGCTGCCACAAAATTGTTTGGAAATATAATGGATTCCCTTGATGACAGCATTGCAAGTTAATTAGGTGCACAAAGTCAGGTAATTAGGTGAGTGCAAAGAGGCAAGAGTTGAGAGCTTCCCTGCTATTAGAAATCTCAGACAAATTGCTTGCCCATAGGATCAGATGGGTTTCCTCACGTATTAAAGTCTTCCAGCAATTTGTGTTATGCAGGCTGCAGAAATTTGATAAATACCAATGTCACTTATTCAGGTAGCATCAATATGGTGTTCTGAAGATTGATAAAATATTGTCAAAGGAGCTGGGTTTGCTTTCTGACACATACAACAGGAACCTTCCTGTCATTTCTGTGTCCTAAGGGAATGGTGAAAATGGCCTCTGCAAACAGCTGAGATTTGCTTTGAGGTGGAGAGATGAACTACTTAGGCTGGGTACAACCAACCACCAGAGGTTCCACTTTGTCATAAACATCAGCAAGAGGACTTTTTCTTAAACAAGATCTCTGTCTGCTCTCTCTGAGATCAATTGGAAAACTATTGAATTAGCAGAGAATGAAGTTAAAACAGAACCTAAGGCTGATGATCATGTCCTTTTCCTCCCCTGCCTTCACCTATTCACCAATATATTCATATAATAGTGCTGAAAGTTACAGCCTGGGGTCCACGTAGGCATCCCAATGAGCAGGATTGACATCCATAAAACAGGCTGGTGAACTGGATCATCCAGATGTGCAGCCAGAAAAGTTCAAACATGAGCTGAATATCAATGCCCATCACCAGACACTGTCTCTCTTGTTCCTATCAGAAATTATTCAAGTGGCAGATTGAGTAACTCGCTAACTAATGAGCTCAGGATGAGCAGCTAAAATCTGAGCTCACCCCATCTAGCTCCAGGCACTGAACTGTGGTCCCAAGTTTGGAGTCTCACTCCTTGTCCCTGTTTATAGTTAAATAAGAGGTGGACACTGCCTCATAGTGACTGAATAACCAAAAGGAAATGTACCAGAAGGGTTCATCCCCTCATCCAAAGCCAGGACAAAAGCAACTTAGTGCATTCCTGACAGCTGTCTGTCAAACCTATTCCTAAAACCCTTTAGTGATGGAGATTTCATCCTCAGATATAATTTTTTCAGAAAACAAAGTGTTTTTCAAATATCCAGTCTGCCTCTTTGAGTTCAATCTAAGATTTCTTGCCCAACAGCTAGAAACAAAATCTTCAAGCCATGTCATTTGTTCAGCATGGGACCAGCCAGATTTGGTTCACTAGATACAAACAGCTGATTTTTAAAAAAAATATTATTGCATATGAAAATCAGATTTTTTATTTCAGATTGTTTTAGGCAGCAGCAAGAACAGGGCTTCAACAAGGGGCAGTGAGCAACCACTCACCAGGACAAGGTTGGTGAGAGAGAGAGAGACAGAGAGAGCTCCTGTTAGCAGCTCAGTGACCATCAGACATGGCAAGGTAATGAGTTAGGTCTGAGGTCCTCCCAGGAATAATTGTGGTTGCAGTTACTACATGTTATTCAAGTATGAAAAAATTGTATGCTTAGGAAAAGAACTTATATATTTCAAACTCTAGAAGTCATATTTTGCTTCCAAACTACAGGCAATTAGTTCTAGAATGTCAGTTATGATTTTTACATATTTCTGTATTTGACAAATAGGTTCAGATTTTTGAAAATGCTGGTTTTGTTCAGTGTTTGCACCTCAGCCTATTATGAATCTCTGACAGAGAGCACCTTACCATTCCTTAGCCAACAAAACAATTAATAGTAATGTGCAAACAGAGAAAGAAATACTGAATATCTGAATGTCTTCCTTATGCACTACATTCACTTGTTCTCCTTATGCTCTGTGTACATTTCAAAGCCAGCTTTCAGCTAAAAAACTACATCCATGCTTTTTGCCATGCATGTAAGGAATCCTCCTTACATGATGATGTAAGATGAGATGAGATGAGATGCAGCAGGTACAAGTTGATATGAGAGAGGTTCAGACCAGGAAAACTGAGAAATTGTTTAATCATGGGGACAGCAGAGGAACAGGTTGACCTCATGGATGGCCCTGCTTTGAGCAGAAGGTCGGACTGGAGATTTCCTGGGGTCCCTTTCAGACTGAATTATCTTCAACCTTGAGTGCACTCAACTCATCTCACAGAGACAACCCCTCTTCCACCAGCTCTGTGTGATGGGCTCACCCTGTGAAGACCAGCAGGGTTTTTGGCCTTCTCCAGACTCTCCAGGACCTCCTTGGGAAACAATAGCCAGAAAATATGGCACCAGAAACTCTCAGCAACACTTTTATGAGATTCTGCAGCTCCCTCCAATCCACCTTGGTGCATCCACAAGGAAGCACTTTCAAAGCTCCTGATTTTCATGGCACATCTAGGAAGATGTGTATGTGGACTGAATTATGTTCTGGAGGTGCCTAGTTTCCTATTGAATAAATGTAAAAAGGTAAAAGACCATTTTAGGGAAAACCAGCCTCTCCTCACAGGTTATCTGAAGCACCAAACTCAACTGATTGCAAATGGAAATTCAGTATTAGGTGTATTGGATTTGTACTCCCAGGCTGTGTCTACAACCTCACTGTGGCAGTGCCTACATCAGGCTGGGATTGATTGCTGCCATTCCAGGCAGGAGGATAATGTGGGAAGCAGTGAAGTACACAAACACAGGGTTGATGACCCTAGCAGGGTGCTGCACAGACTCACTTAGGTGCAGGAAACATCCAGGGAAATAGTTCCAACAAGAATTATGCAGAAACCATTCTGAATCTCTCTACCAACGCCACAAATAGTGGTTGTAGAAATCTGTTGCTGCAAAAACAGGGACAAAATGAGCCTCCTGTTCTTTCTCAATAAACCCAGATCTCAGTAGGGCCATTTTGCATAGTGAAACAATTAATCAGCCCAGGCACTAGATCAGACAAATAATTTCACTCCTGTGAGGAGCTGTCAGCACACCAGAATGATGAAACCAGCTAAGTATGTGTGGAACTAACTGGGAAAGAAAGTGATACATGACCAGAATATATTTTCCACTCAATAATGCCTGCCTGAATTTAGCCTCTCCAGTCATGCTAAACTTCAAGTGTGGAAAATACTTTGGGAGGAAGAGTAGACTGTCCAGTGCAAATTGAAATAGTCAGCACTCCTCTATGTGTGGCATCAAAACACCAAAACATCCAGTCATTCTTCATGCTGGTCCCTCAGCTTTCAGGAATGATTGCTAAAAACCTCACCAATTACTGTGCCATTTCAATTTTTCATTCTTGGGCAGAATAACAGAGAATGACACAGTCACCAGGCTTGCAAAACGAACCACCAGCAATTCTGGTGCAATTGTCAGGAAAGGTGTAGACCACAATACAGCAGAGAGACTCCTATGCTTGTGCTGTAGGACAGCCTCAGTACTAATGGATGGATGATGATTATTCATAATTTAATCACCCAAATGGCTTGAAAAGTCTGTCACTGGTCACTTGAACTGACTCTCTCCAAGGGAGAATTGCTCCATTAGAATATTTTTAAAGGACATTTTGAGGTACTTGTTGAACATCTCGAAAGCTTGTTGCAACATTGTGACATTTGAACAATTTGTATGGATGAAAGCCCCCATAATTGTCATTTTGCAAGAAGAAGTTGTTTCTTTGATTTTCTAACATCACTCGATTTGTTCTCACAGGCCCTATAGTATGACCCTGTGATTACATTTTTTATTCTTTGATTTAGTGACTCCAATTCTTAGGAGCTTATCAGAATCTTCACAGAATTCAGCATTTATCTTAAAGATCTTGCTCCCGGTGCAACTGATTACATAAGAAAGTCACATTTTATTCAAAAGAATAAGTTTCTAGTCCTCTGGGTTACAAAGCAAATTTAAAACTCAGATCTGAAATATCCCAAAGGCTTGTGAACTGTGAGATAAATTGGAAGAATGCTTCTTTCTGTATCTCATTATTTTGAAGTCAGTCTTAAAATGAAAGACTTGTAAATCTTGTAAAATGGCTATTATAGGTGATTTCCTCCATAGAAACTGTTCAGTGTCACACTGAGACAAGCTTTAGAAAAGTCTGATTCATGTTTTCGGAATATTTTAATTTGGTGCACCATAATTTGAAGTCTGTAACCATGAACATTTTGGTGCCTGTGTCTCCCATATCAGATACCAAACATTTTATGTGAGAGTATGAAACCTTTAGCCTGTGCTTATATTTATACTCCCCCCAGCCAGCTTCCTAAAGAGTAGACACAGATATTGCATAGACAGTGTAATTCCACCAGATTAAAAAAAAACCCCATCATATTGATTACCTCTTTCAGTCAAAGGTATTACATGGCATCCTGCTTTGCATTGGATTTTGGTGTTCTGCATTGGATCGCAAGCATTTCTAGTATTTTATGCTTTGTAGCTTTGTTAGTTTTCTCTCTGTGGAGTCCCTCTCCACAAAATCTCATATCTGTATCCACAATGACTATCCTGTAAATTTGTGGGTTTGGTTGAGGGTACACTTAATATTCAGAGTGCAATATATTTTTATCCAACAGCTACAGAACAGATATTAATAGAAGACAGAGATGACTTCCGTGAAGTGCGTGGACCTTAGTTCCTGCTTTCCTTTGCAGACCAAAACCACAGTCTCTCAAACAGCATTTGTCTAAATGCACTCTTTGTTGCTTGAGTGGAGCTATGCTGCAAGTCCCAGAGTTTCACAGCAGTGCCACTGCTGGAAAACAGAGCACTCTGGCAGAATGAAGACTTTATTTCAGGTCTACACTGGTGTTGATTCGTGCAACATCTCCTGGGGTGTGCTCAGAGCCAGGTGAAGATCCAATGCAAGGGAAGGCCAGGATGGGGACTGACTGTGTTTCAGCCAGTCCTCACTCCTCAGTGAGGAGGGGTGTAGAGACCAACAGTGGCTCAGCAGCAGAGGATGTGAACAATAGGACAAAAATGTTAGACAAGATGTGTAGACATGTAAAGGTAATACTAAAGTACAAGAGCTGCATGCTCAGCACCTTCAAAAGGTGGTGTTCAGTTCTCCCTGCAGGGCACAGAATGAGAGGCTGGCAGGCAAAGGCCACTGTCCTACCAGAGCCTTGGGTCACCCCTTCCAATGGCACAGGGTATGGGTATGGGTACTCACCTCCTAAGGAAGCAGAGCAATGCTGGTGAAAACTGCCCAGTTAATGCCACCTCAGGTGTCCCCCAAATATGATCCCAAAGCTAAACTTAGCTGTAGAAGGTGTAAAAGATGCCTAGTCCCACACTGGGTGTCTCTCTAACCCTAACAGAGACCTTGGGCTGCTCCTGGAATAACAGACCATATGTGAAAGCAGAATTTTTAGAATATGATAAATGGCCTCCATGTTCTCGCTGGAAATTTGTTTGTGGTTTGAAGTGTGCTGAACCTATAGCTGTTTGAAGCTTCACACATATGAAAATTCTTGGAAAATAGCAGCTCAGAAACAACATGATATGGTGCTTGAAAATGAAATGTCCTTCTTGGACTGTGAGCCTGCCTAGCAGATCTGATGGGCTTACGTTTCCAAAAGCTGATGAAGATTAATTTTTAACATGCATACCTAGTTGCTTTTCACAAAAACCTGCAGGCAATCACAGTTCCCTTTTCTTCTAAAGGTCATACAGAGTAAATGCAATAATGCTATGATGAGCACCATAGAGTGAAAAAGTGGTAAGTATTTTAAAATTAAAGTCCCAATTCATCAGGAACACTCATCAGTGGGATTATTTCCATACATGAAGTTTGGCATTCACTTAAGTACCTTTTTGGACCTGAGCCAAGGAATAATATTGATTTTGATGAGCTTTCCATTAATGACTCTAAAAGATTAAACACTTGGATTCGGGGGTAATCACACAAGTAAACAAATTGTTTTGATTTTCTCTAAAACATCACATTGGTCCCAAAGGCCAGCTGGTTCAAATTTACTCTTGGAGTAAATGCTTAGTTGCCATTAGATGTCTGTGAGGCAGGAGATGGCATTCTATAAATACTGTATGACCATGACCACAGCAGGGTGATGCTCGTTCCTAAATTGGATCAAGTGAATGCTGATATGTGAAATATGTTCCCTGCTCTCTTTCCTGGCGTCTTCTCCCACTACCCTGTTCTGCTCCCTCTGATTGCATCTTACCATGCCTTATACCCCTTAATGCCTGGCTAATTTTGGAATATACATCATGCCAAAGGCATGGTGATAATCATATATGCATAGACAAAATATGTGAAGCCCTGTAGGTTGATAGTGTGCCATCTTCTATGGACATTTATAACCCACTTGGAAAGGCTCACTAAGGAAATGACATATCTTACTAATTAGTCGTGTTGCTAATAATAGTAATCTTTGGTTTACAATGTTGGTTTCTTTAATCTGGAGCAGGTGAGAATCACCCAGGGTCCATGACCTGCACAGGGTTCATTGAAGCAGTTTGAAATGTGCAGTAAAAACATAAATTGGAACGTGAGTCGCCTACACACCCAAAGAAACGAACACTTTGGGTTACTTTTCTGTTAGAGCAGTATGCACACATTCAGTCATTGCTGCACCTTATTCTGACACTTGGGAGCAGAGAATGCCTGGCAAGAGTAGAGGCAGCATTGAGTGGAAAGCTTCCAACACCCATGGGAATTATTCACCATGACGCTGGAGTAATTTGAATTGAAAAACAGAAACTGTCTAACCATAACTGAAACTATGCGGTATTAGAGGGGAAAAATGTATCCAGACAAAATTACATGTAATATTTTAAAGTATGTTCTGTCTTGAATATGACTCTGTTGATGCAAGCAGATACCTTCTAAATTGGATCCTAAGTGCTGTTCTCCATGGGGTAACATAGACCTTCTTTGGGATAATCTTGTTAATGCACATGAACACACAAAATACCCTGGCCCTACACCAGCTGCCAGTATTCCAAGCAATGATTTTAACTCTGCCACTAACAGCTCTTAGATTTCCTTCTAAAGCCTCTCTGACTGTTCTTTTTTAAATAACTATTTTTTCTGCCTTTTCTATCAGCTTCTGTGACTTACACCTCTAGTTCTCTTCCTCATTCACTCAAATATCTGAAAAATGCCAAACTCCCTGCATTTAGATTCAATCTGGAGTCAAAGGCTTGTAACCATACAACACAATGTTATTTGATGACAGATGACTTTAGCTGTAGGGGTTGACTGCCCAAAGCCTGTATTAATTTGCTCTTTTTAAACAGAGCTTGACCATTTCTTCCACCTGGCTTGAACAAATACTATATTCCTCATCTACAATAAAGCTTCATTCAACCATCACCAAAATAATAGGTTATTGTAGCCTTAACCAACCTAGTCATCTCACCTTGCTAATTGTAAGGTTTTTCTACTAGTTTCTATATTAAGTGTGCAGAAGAAGAAAAAAAAATGGGACAAATATAATTTTATAATGAGATAGATAAAAATCAGAATGCCCTTGTCAGTGACTGCTCTGAGTTATATCCCTATGAAATAACAGGACGACTGAATAAGGAAAAGTGAGGTTGCATAAGATACTAAAGACATGGCAGCAGACAAAGACTTAGTGAAGTAGGCATGGATCATGTGTGTGGAAGCAGCTTGGAAAACTCAGAGAAATCTGAATTATATCTTCAGAACTATACCTGGTGGGGCTACTCTGATGAACTCATTTGAACTCTCTCATTTGATGCCTGTAAATCATGCAAAATCTGCCTCATGGGACTTTTCATAGTTACAAAATCATAATTCCTTTCTGTGAATGAAAAGACTGAAGAGACAAAGAGCAAAGCTTTTGCTGGTTTGGTGCTAAGCTAATACCAACAAATGGGCATGCTGCTGAGGGAATGCCATGGATGTGAGGGCACTCCTGATGGCAGGAAAATGTAGTACTGAACTTTGTTTCTATAAAGTGTGGTTAAAAGGACAGGCCTCTTGTGGTAGATTACACTCATTTCCCACCTGTGTTTTGGACTCCCTCTAGCCGGCAGAAAGGAGGCAGCAGTGGAATTTCAAAACTTCTCCAAATTACCAGATACTCAGAATGGAACAGGGAGAAAATTTTCTCAATACTTCAGGGAACTCAAAAGAGTCTTAATGGACAGGGACACCTGGAGATGTCATGAAGCCTCTCTCTCCTGTAAACAATGCAAGATGGAAAAGAATTTGTGGTGAATCAGTGGCCAAGCCGGTGTTAGAAATCCAAGGCCCATGAATGTAGCAGCAAATCCTTCATGCAAAGAACAGACTGAAGAAGACAAGCAGTTTTCCAAGAATTGGTCTGACTGCACTAACTGTAAAACTCATACCCAAAATCAGAGGGTGAAACAAGGAAACAGTCAGCAATCATTTATTAGAAAATCAAAATACGGAGAATTTAATTAGTCAAATTATCAGAGATACAAAGGGAAGAATTATGTTGAGAAAGGATTAAGTGGCCAAAAGAAGGAGAGGCAATGACATGATCAGAACCGCTGGAATCTTTCTGACAGCTCAGAAACAAGTCCTTGTCAGTCAGTGATTTGTGTCCTAACCAGTAAAGAGGACAACAGTTGGTGTCTTCTACACACCAGCCATTCACACTTCAGTTATCTGCTTGTAGATACACAATTCACAAGTATCAAATGTAGCTGGAGGGAAAGGGAAGGGATTCTTTTTCTAATACATTCTGCCAAAACTAAACAGCCTTAGAATTTCTAAAAATTGCAGAAATTAATCTCCTTACTCAAACTGTTACATCTAATCCAGGAAATTCAGTATTAAACCTCATCTTGACAGTCTAAGAAGAACTGACCACAGAATTAATTTTAGTGATGGCTTTGATACAAATGGTTATACTTAATTGGATTTCTTGTATACAGGCAAAATGAAGCCCAGATGATTATTGTAGTGAACTGATACATATATTCAATCCCTTAGAGAAGTGTTTTACAAATAGCAACAGTGCTAATCCAAATAACTTGGAAAGAAGCATGTGAAAATATGATTGTTAGCTCAAGCTTTTTAAAGATTTGTCTTAAAATGGTCAAAAATATTCATAACCCTGCATTCAAGAATCAGAACTACTGAAAACCTTACTCAGAAGCAAAATCAAGTAATTAGTTCATTTTTAAATAAACACCATTTCAATTGACAATAGAAACAAAGGATCGTTTTAAAAGTTTTGAGGAAAAGATTAAAAAAATCCACTCAGCATACACTGAAAGGGAGGCAAACTGGCTAAACGAGACAATTTCAGAATTACAAGAGTCATAATTAATGAAATAAACTTCTACCAAGGCTGCACAGGGCTTGTCCCCGTGCTATTATTTGTTTCTATTGCTCTTTGGGCGGTGAGGCACTGGCCCAGGTTGCCCAGAGAAGTGTCCCCACAGAGTGAAGGTATTGAGCAAACATGAAATTGGGTGGACAAGAAGACTTTTACCATGACTGAATGCAAATACTGTATATAGAGTGAGAGATTCTAAGAAATTTTCACAGCCCAAGACACAGTTCTCTGGAAAACTGACTTGGGAAAGCATTAAAAAGCAGCAGTAGCTGTTTAGCCAGCCATGGCCTAGAGGTTGATGCAGTGATTAGAAAGGTAAATGGGACTTAATGTCCATGCCAGATGTCTCTTGTTTTGGTGTCCTCCTTTTTGGGGTCCAGAATCCAAGAAAATGTCAATAAATTTGGGCAGGAATAGTTAACTTAGTATGTGGCTTGGAAAAACAATCACAAGAAAAACCATCTCTGTGACTTATGAAAAAAATGGAAGGTGACTGAGTTTTTGGATCACTGTCTAGCAGAAGTCTGACACCAAAGGACTTCATTTTTATGGACAAAGGTGCAGGAGTCCAACTATGAGGAGCTGAGGCCAGGCAACTTCACAATAGATGTTTCTACCAGTGATGGAAACTGGCAACTGGAATAGTTTACAATAAAATATGTTCCATATTTCATTGCTTCTTGTCTTTAACATCTTTGGATCAAGAGAAAGAGTTTTTTTATTTCAAGAAGATAGTCTTGCTGGAACAGAACTCTGAGAAGGCTCACATCTCACCTTTGGGAAGGTGTTGGACTAGAAGACTAGAGTCACAAAGTTCTGGCTTTAAGAGACACAAATTTATAGTCTGGGTTTTAATCAAACTTGTCTTTGTATGCCCCTGTCTTGGAACCATCTTCATATTATTCCCTCAAATGTTTCTTGTAAAGAAATATCTAAGAAGGAAAATTAATTGCAAGTAAGCAGATACTGGTTTTGTTATGCTTAATCTAAATCCCAAATACATTCTTATTGGCTTTTCTGGGGTTTGAGGGATGTCAAGTGACCTTGTCTCATTGAGTCAGTTGCTCAGATTTAAACCAGGATTGCAAAACTAGTGATCAGCCTGTGCTGCGCTGTGCTGCTGAGTGTCTGGTTGCAGTTTGTGCCATATGTGCATTCCATTTCAAGGGGGCCTGTGAGAATTTTGAAGACATCTGTTAGCAGCACTGTCCCACAGGAATGCTCACAAGTCACTTGTGAAACAACCCATTTTAATTTTGAAAATCCTCTGCTTTGTCTATAAGATAGAGGATTTTCTTTACAATTTGTCAGGGTTGACTCTGCTGAATCCAACTGCACCAGCTTTGGCACTCAATTCACAACCCGGTGTTTGGAGGAAAATAGTCCATCTTTATTAGACAAGATGTCCAATTTGCATTTCATTCATTCATTCATTGGTTCATTCATTTTCCATTTGTGCTGCCAGGTGTTCTAAGGCCTCATGATATCTCTAGTCTCCCAAGCAGAATATTTTTTAAAACAGGAAGTATTTGAAATTCATCATTAAAAGAGCTTGCCCACTTTTCACAAATCCCCTCTCATCTTGAAAGACCAGATATTTCATAGGCTCAAGTTTTAGAACAGGATCTTGAAAGGTTCAAGGAACTTCAGCTTGCCTGTATTTTGAAGACATTTAGAAATCACACAGTTTCAGATCTCAGTGGAAATATTTGATGACTTCATACTTGACAATTACCTCCCACCACAACCCTTGTCTCAAAGCGTGTTGCTATTGACAGCTCTTTAGTGCCCTCTCATGATGATTTGTGTTTGACAGCATAAGAGAGAACGTGCTCTTTTGGCTAACTCAGGAGTGATGGTTGATGTGCAAACCTTTGCACTCCTGCACCATAAGTGACCCTTTGTAATGAGATAAATACACTCAAAAACTACAGTCCTACCTCTCATCTCCACCCCTGTTATGGGACCAGAGCACAAGGCTCCTGTACAATCCTGCCATTGCAAAAGAGAACTGAAAACCCAACTGGGTAGGGTTCTGAGGGGTTTGTGTCTGTAATGAGCATCATCTGAATTGCCAAAAAATGCCTAGGTTTTTTCAGGAGGCACAGAAATACAGGGGTGGTGCCCAAAGCCTATGAATGCTGATAACAATACTTCTCTTGAGTTCATCAAGTTTAATATTTTATCAATGACTCAGTCTTTAAAAAAAAAAAAAAAAAGTAACTTGTAAACTGACAAAGAGTGGGGAATTAATGGGGGAGGACTACAACAGAAATTGATCTGGCCTTACTCTATTTAAATATATGAGCCTAAGACTTGTAGATGTGTGTGTGTGTGATTGAGCATTAGGCAAAATAAAACCAAATCTCTTCTTTAACACACTTAATTTAAATATTTGTGAGAAGTCAGCTGGTGAGTGGTGTGTATCACAGCTCACTGAAGATCTCCAGGGAAAACAAAAGTATCTTAAAAATATTAAGGTCCTTTTCTGGGTAGTCACAGTGCTGGTGCTGATGAGGTGCTGAGAATGCATCCATGGGTCCATTTAAAAACATTCTTCAGAGGCATTTTATATTGAAAAATCAGACAGAGTTCTCAGCAAGCTGATCTAGTGGAAGATGCCTCTGCTTATTGCAGGGGAGTTGGATTAGATGATCCTTAAAGGTCACTTCCAACCCGATATTTTATGAGTCAATGATCTCTCTTTATATACTGTTGGTCAGTAAAGTTGTATTTTAGACCTGAAATGAGTTGTTTGACCTAAAGAACTTGAGTGGTTACAGGGTTGGTGGTTTTTTCAGTGAGAATACAAATTGACCTGTCAAAGCTCACAAATAAAAAACTTGGTGGAGTCTGGCTACTTTTTCACAAAGATACAATTTTCTCTTCTGCCTGCTTAATGGCTCAGGAAGCTTTGTTTTCCTTCACAGGAAAAGTTTCCAGATCAGTTTAGCTGCTAAAATAATGTATTTATAACCATGGTAAAAGTAGTCATCTGTTTCATTGGCACTTCTCTGCCATTTTTTAATTTGCCAGTATCTCTGCATGAGAAGGAGATACCATGAAAGGAATAATAAAGTATGTCTGAACAGTAGAAGACTGTAAGAACTGGCAAAGTTAGCTGATAATAGAATCAGTACCTGAAAAACCCTTATTGTGGCTGTTTATCTATAAGCAAGACCCTTTCTGGAAAAAGGCACAAAACATGTAGAGAAAAGTGTCTGTGAACAGGAGATATGGCATCTGCAGAATCCTTATCAAAAATTTGAACCTGATATGCAACTCAAAGATGACTTAATGGGAAAATTTGCAATCTTGAATAAGGAGATACACATTTTGGAGATTTTCCTGGCCTTTTAAATTATGTCTCCCCTTCCTAAACAACAGCTCTGTTAATGCTTGGTTCTCAAGATCTTTCAATTGGAAAAAAATACAGAAAACTTCAAATGAAGGACCAGTTTGCTGCTGATGGGGAATCATGCAATGTCCAGCACCACTCAGTGGGCAGGAGGAATTGTGATGTTACCTGTGCTGCACAGCAGCTCAGAAGGGATAAGAGCTGAATCACAGCTTGATCCTGCTACCCCACTGGGCTGCAATCCTTTATGGAATAATTGCATGTATGTCAATGGGATTGCAAGAAAGGTGAATTCTGTGTGGAGATTTAAACAGAGCAGTGGTTTTGAGAAAGGGCTGCAAGATGTATTTATTCCTAGAAGTGACAAAAACTAATTTAAACCAGCTTCAGTTACAAAGCAACTGAAAACATGGATTCAAAATCTGCTGTGCTGGCATTTTGTCTCTGCAACACAGGTGTCACATAAACCTGCAAGTAGCTGCTTAGTGGCACTGTTCTGTGTGGAGCATTTCCAAACCCCACTGAGCAGGAGACAGAGCACACCCCAATGGTGGGACCCTCCTCACAGCCTTCAGCACATCCAACACGCCTCACAGTTCTGTCAATTCTTTAATTCCTTTTTAAAAATACTAAGCATCAGTCCTATTAAGAATATTGTAGGGGAGGGTTCATGTACATTCTTTGGCCTGTTGTAACTGATCTTTTCTCTTAGGCAATTTCTAGTCCGTGACAATATTTGCTCTCGTATACCAGGATATTTGTTTCCCAGATTGCCTCCTGTGGAGGACTTTGTCCTATGTCTCTTGGAAGTCTAAGAAAGTCACATCCACTCTTCTGGCAATGTATTAAAAAAACTAGTAGATTAGAGACAATTTCCCTTCAGTGAATCCAGACTGAGTCGTCCCCATTCTGTCATGTTCATCCAACTAACTTCTGGTTTTGATTAGTTTCAGCCAATGCAGCTGGCACTGGAGAAGGGCTCACTGGTCCCCCATCCTAGGATCAGCTCTTTCTAAAACACAGATATGACATAAATGAGAGGCAGCATATTTTTGTTAGCAACTCAGCTCTTCTTTCCTGAAATTCCTCCAGTTCTCTTGGGGTATATACCTTTCATTCCTAGCAGCTTGTGGCTCTTTAGCTTGTTCAACACCTCATGTTTTAACATCTCACTGTCTATAATTTGAGCCTGAAAAAATACATCTGGGGCCAATATTTCCCAGCATTCTCTGTGGTGCAGACTGATATTAATAAATCCTTTAACTCTGCTCTAAAGGTCTTTATGCTCCTAAATACTTCATTGCTACCTTGCCACTCTGGGGAGTCTCTCACAGGCTTCTTGTTTCTGCTGTGGTGAAGTTTGACATTGTGGGCTATCTGCTCCTCTGAAAGCACTGTTCCACAAGGCACATGCCTTTGGATACATGCCTCCATAAGACTGCATTTCCACTTGCTGATCTTTGGCACTGAGGCACACTGCTGTCCTCACAGCATGCAGCTGAAATTGATACTCCTAAAATGCACGATGCACGTGCAGAACTGGAGCTCCTTAGAAGCCTGAACATGGTCAGGTTCTGCTCTAAAAGGAATAAAGAAATCATTCAGATCCCCAGTCATGGCTTCTTTTGAGTGTTCAGTTACCACAAAATGAAGCATCAGTCTCATGGTGGTCATGTGCCAAGATGCCTGCTTTGAGGAAGGGCATTCTCTGGAGAAGATATTTCCTTTGAGCTGATAACACTGAGCCAAAAATTCCTTTCAAAACTGATCTTGAAATAAATGGTGCATTATTTCACAGGCTTCTGTCAGTTACAGCTGACAGTGAAGCATACCCAAAGGAAAGAGCACCACCAGACTGAGCAAATTTGATGGTACCACTAAGCTCTGGAGCAGAGCTGGAGGGGTATTTGCCCACCTTTGCTAAAGGAAAGTGGACGCAAACCATTCTTGCCAGCTTGCAAATAATTTCTGTTCTAGCTCCCTTCTTTATGGGTGCACATTTTCCTGTCTGAAGCAGCAAACACTGATTTCAGCAGATGTTATGCAAAATTGAGAGGATGTAAAGTGTGGGTGTTTGTTCAGAAGAGACAGTGCTTATCCCCCTCGGATGCTGGAGGTTTTATGCAGAGCAGCTGGCCTGGCCTCCCTCAGTGAGTGAGACAATAGATGTCTTATTCTTGTTACTCTGTCTCTCAGATAGGCATTTATTTGCCCTATGAATATCTTCAGCGTAGCTCTCCATGGCATGGCTCTCCCTGAGCTATCACAAGGTCAGGGAGCTTCAGGAGAAGCTCAGGCCATGAACCATGCACTCAGGAGAGATTAGATAACAATTAACAATGGTATTTATGAGGCCAAAACTGCCTAGAATTGGAAGCAGAAGACCATAACAGAAGTGGAGAAAATGTCTTTGGCTGCAGTCCAGACCATAGGTATTTTCCTGACCCAGATTTCCCTTCCTAATTATTATAATTTTTTGTGCTTATATTGTTGGACCAACATGCCATTAAGCTGAACCCTTCCTTCAGCATGTTGTTAGCCACTGGACAGGAATTGCTAATGAAGAGCTGCATCCTTGCTTGGACAGAGCAGGAAGCCATCACGGGGGACAATAATTTCAGGCTGATGTTAGAAGTTGTTTGTGTTCACACACTGTGCTGGGCTGATGGGCCCATGCTCGGTGTTGTTGCAGGCATTCAGCTGCCCCAATACCAAGGCCATGGTTGCCATATCCTTGCTTCAAAAACCCTCCTCATAGGGATAAACTGGCAGATTCTGGCATTTGCTCACCAAGGTTTTTCCTACAATCTAGTTACACAGTACTGAGATCCCTCAGCCTGGCCCTTAGCACCCAGGGCTGGCACTTCTCCATAACCTCTGGATTTTTTATAAGAAAAAACCTGCTCTTGTCTTACTCTTTTCAGTGAATTTCTGCCCCTATTCAATCTGCAGAACATGGGGCATGTGAGTCTGCTGCAATTGCAATACTGGCCACAAAGAGGTCACAGACTTACTGTGTCAGCCTGTGTCACACTTGTATTGCTCTGCTTCATTTTCTGTGCCTTCAAATCCCTCATCTTCACACTTGTCACTTGAGACAGCAGGTAGGAGCATGCACAAATGTTTTTATAAGCAAACACAAATCAGATTGAAATGTAATTGTGCAATCACTGTGACTTGCCTCTCTATTTTTCAGTGTCTGTACTTAGATGTGATTTGTGACACTTGGTTTAGGTATTCTCTTTTACATTGATTTAGCATGTCAGCCTTGTATTGATCCCACACTCAGGTCTTGTCATTTGTAGACAGTGCAGACTGTAAGCTTCTCTGACTATTTGACACCCAAATCCTCCATACATGTCACTGTCCTCCCCCTGTCAGGCTCTTGTAATAATTTTCCTGGCTTATATCCTGTCCCAAAATGCAATTGACTGAAAATCAAGTTCTGTTGATTGTCTGTGTTTCCAGGTTTTCTCTTGTGTCTTAAATGCTTTTACTGATCTCATCCCTCCAGCTTGTATTGGCATATGAGGAAATCTGGAGGACTGGAAAATCAGCTGAACTACATCTTCCATTAATTTCCTTGGGCTTGTCCAGGCAATGCTGTACCATGGCAAAATTCTTATTTATGTTTATCTTGTTTCAGATGATGACAAACATAACAACTAGTAGCTAACCTTTGTTGCCATCATGAAACAAGATGCTGCCACCATGCCACATCCTTGAAAATAACCTGGGCACACCAGCACTCCTCAGTCACAGCGTGGATGGGTTTTGAGCCCAGTGTGTCAGACTGGAGCACTGTAGGGATACATGCTGGGAAGAGGGCCCCTTCCTGTGTAGGATCACAGAGTCACAGAGTCAAGGAATGGTTGGGCTTGGAATGGACTACTGAAGGTCCTCAAGTCCAACCTGCCTGCTCAAGCAGAGTCCCTGAGGACATATCACTCACAATTGTGTCCAGGCAGCTTTAGAAGATCTCCAGAGATGGCAACTCCACAGCGCCTCTGGGCAACCTGTGCCAGTGCTTGGTCCCCTTCACAGTAAAGAAGTTCTTCCTCATGTTCTGGAGGAACTTCCTGTGTTCCAGTTTCTACCCATTGCCTTTCATCCTATTGTTTGGAACCACCACGAAGAACTGGCTCCATCTTCTCAACACCCTCCCTTCAGATGCTTATGGACATGGATTGGATCATCTCTCAGTCATCTCTTCTCAAGGCTGAACAGGATTCCAGGATGAGCCAATTCCATCACATCTTCAGTGACTGAGATGAGGTATTTAGGGCATCAGAATGAAATGAAATTAAATGAAATAAAATAAAATTAAATTAAACAGCATGTTGATAATGCCATTTGGCATTATACTGGATTTAAATAATCTTTCTGAGGAAAACCCACATTTTTTATTTTAAGTGAACCAAGAAAGCAAACTAATTCTTTACATTTCAAGGCACCTTTCTGATCCATTCTATTTTGATCCATTGTTCTATTCAAATTTAGCTTTCAAATCTCATTACTTCTCTGACTGCTAAGCCTTCCCTTTGCTTGTCATGCTTTTGTGCAATACAGTGGAGCTCAAAAAACCTGATTTAATTACATTTTAGAAGACCCAGGTTGCAACCACAGAGCTTTCACCCTCACGTAGACCCTAGTCAACTCCCAGGCTGGGAATATTACCTTTTATATCTACAATGCAGCTCCATGAATAAAAAAATGAAGCAGAAACCCCTCTTTTCTAAATGTAACAGTGTACAGTCCCCTTGGTTGCTGCAATAATGATGAAGTTGTATTTTTATCTAATTAGCAGATTCATCCTCAGAACTGACCTTCAAAGATATACGGAGTTCAAACTCCCTTGCCCAGATACTGAGTTGAGGAAAAATAACACAAACCAAACATTTATAAATCACTTATTTCTTTACTCACCAAACTCCTTTACCTAATCTGTGGGGTGAGAGGGCACAGGCGTCTTCCACTTGACAAATGCAAGTAGGTTTACATCAGGGACAGTGAATTTGCTATAACAGAGTTATCATCAGAGATAAGCTGAGATATGGTCACTACCAGGGAGCTACAAGAGAGCTGGAGAAGAACTTTTCAAAAGGGAAAGTAGTGATAGGACAAGGGGGAATAGATTTAAACTGAAAAAAAGGAAGGTTTAGATTGGCTATTAGGAAGAAATGCTTTTCTGTGAGGGTGATGAGACACTGGAACAGGTTCCCCAAAGAAGTTTCAGATAGCCCATCCCTGGAAGTGTTCAAAGCCAAGTTGGATGGGGCTCTGAGAACCTGGTCTAGTGGACGGTGTCCCTGCCCACAGCAGGAGGGTTGGAACAAGGTGGTCTTTAAGATCCCTTCCAACCCAAACCATTCTGAGATTCTATGATTCTCTGTGGGAAATGGCACAGGACCTTACATACCCTTGTTTTATCCCTGGATCTAGCTCAGTTTTGTTCCACTCCAACGTACAAAAGTACTTAAATGCAATGGTGATGTAGATATCAGGCATTTGACTGAATTTTCTCTGTTCTTCGCTTCTGTACCAGAAAATTCACATTCCTTCCTGAATAAACATTTTCCTTTTCTCCTTCCAGTGTCTCCTTTGCTTTGCTACTCAGTACATAATGGTATTTATCCATATGCCCCTGTTCACCCTCTCCTGGCAGTGACACTTGCCTAGCAGTGTGACTTAGGAGGTGACTTATTTCTGCAGCTTCCAGTCTCAGCCTCCCACAGTCCTGCCCAGGTGGAACTGGCCAGCGTTCAGGGAATTTCATTATTTTTCTTGGGGGAACAAAAGAGTCATTAAAAAAATGAAGAGCTACTAAGATGATTTTCCTTTTTGCAGATAAATATGTTTATTTAAGCCACAAATTTGTCTATTGACACAGTAAGCATTTAGTAAATCAGACTTTGCAATAATGCAATGATGCAAAATGTTTTTGATAAAATTATCCACAGAAGTAGTTCAAGGTTCTTGCATACCTTGGTATGCTTCATATCTTCCCAAAAGGAAGAAATATATTAAAATTTTCTCGTCTCTGAAATATTAATTTTTCCAGCAGGTCTGCTCTGCTGACAGCACAACTCCTTTGTTCCTGTTCAGTCCTACTTTCTCTGTGGCCAATGCAAAGATCTTCCCTTCCTCTCCTATTGAGAGAGATCACAGTTGATTTGTGCTTAATCCAACAACTAATTACCTCAAAAATGAGGCTATATAAGCACAGTCAATGGCACCAGGAGGAATTCATATGTCTAAATAATGAGCTAAACAGCAATGCCCATGCTGTTTCCACTCCTCATCATCTCCTTAGCAGGGATTGTATCAAGAGCTTGTAGACATTATATGTCAAGACATTCACAGTATGCCAGGACTTTGCCCCCCAGTTCATTCTTTGTAACTTCAGCCTGACAGAAATATTTGCAGCTTGTCTGAAAGCCTAGCCAAGCACTCAGTGCCAGGATGTGATGGCCTTCAGCCACTGTCTTTCCTGAGCTCCTGCGTGCACAAACCCTCGTCACCTGTGTGCCACCAGCACTGTGGCCCTACAGCCAAAGCTGGCTGCAAAACCACAGGTTCACACAATGCTTTGTGAGAATAAGAAGAGCTGGTGAGACCTTGTTTGTTCCTGTTCCTGCTCTGCCCAGCATCCCTGCCTGTCAAGGGGAGGACTGTGATACCTCTGCCAGCCCCAGAGTGCTGCCAGTGCTGCCATGAGCAGATGCTGTGGAACCCTTCCCACCTCCAGCAGCCTTGGGTCAAGCTCAGAGCTGGCTGCTTGCTGCATAAGCCTCAGTCTGTTTGCAGGATCTGTGCCCCCTTCATGTCCAATTGGTCTCGTGGAGGGCCTTCTGCACTGCCAATCCTCTCTCAGTGCCCACAGGGCCAGCTCTGAGCAAGACTCCCCTTGTTCTGTGCTTGACCTTCAGTGCTGGCTGTCTGCAGTTGTGTTTAAGGTTTTCTTATGAGTAAACTGCAGACTTACTTAGAACCTTTGCCTGACCCTTTGCTGTCCTGGATGAGAAGGGTGGGGATAGCACCACATCCCTGGGCACAATGTCAAGGGAGAAGCTCTGAAGAATCCTGATAAAGCTTCTTTGCTCAGACTAAGCATTTCTGCTTTGGGATAATTGCTCTGCCCACAGACCATATTATAATTTCTAACACTAAGAAACTCTGCCCCTGAGGGTACAGGAGGGTTGAAAAACAGTGGCTGTGAAATGGGGTGCCCTCTGCTTATGTAGGGCCTGTGCAGGGCCCAAAAACTCCTCAGGAGCTGCAGCATCCTATGAATATCCTCACCTGGGAGCTGGTACCACAGGCTGAGCAGTTCCCTAGGGCTGAAATTAGTAAACATACATTTTCCCCATGGTTATGACATCTCTTAGGTAATTTCAAGCTAAGAAATGTTTGTGCAGCAGTACAGGCCTTCACCTTAGCACAGGCATGTCCTTAGACATGAAAACCATGGGACTTCAGTTGTAAGGTCTGACTGCAGTTAGGAGGAGAGCAGAAAGGTGCTGATGACATCCAGGGAGAGATTTATGCCCTGGAGTTTTGTGCACATTGCACACTGCAAAGCCTCAGGCACTGAGTGACAGTCTTACTGCTTAATAGGGGAAAGAGGACAATCCCACTTAATAAATGACACACAAGTGTGATGATTCAGAAGGGCTAATTCCTCCAGACTAAGAAAATTTAAATCAAATTATAAGCAAACAGGAGGAAAGGCAAAGACAGAAGGCTAATGGAAAGCAACAAATTTTCACATCAAAATAATCACATTCCCACAATCAATAAAGAAGACAACATTGGCTAAAATCCTTTCCAGTTTCTGTGGCAAAGTGAAGGCTCCATCAGAAATAGAAAAGCACCATATGACAGAGAAAGAGAGGGGAAGCAGATCAGAGCTGATAAAAATACAAAGTTCTGAAGCCTAAAAAGTTGGTAATGTGTGATAAAAATATCCGGGAAAATAAGGACTTTTAAATAATAAACCAAGAATCAAGACCTACTTCCATTGGACCAGAGGACACAGATCCCATAATGCAGAAGGATGCAATGTGAAGGTGATTCCTCCAGTCCCTTTTCCCAATCAGCCTCCAGGGGAGCTGGAAGGGAAGATGTGCTAGACTACCTCCACTTTCATCATGTTACAACACCATGTAGAAGAGTTTCCATCCTCTGGCTTTGCTGTACACAGGAGCCATGGAGGCTTCCTTTGCTCTGGTCCCTGCTGAACTTTTGCTGCCTTCACCTAGGCCAGCAGTGAACCAGAGATTTCCACACAGAGGGGCACACATGGCTCCCTCGAGGGATGGGAGCTTGCCATCTACATCCTCTGCAAGAGACCTGTTCTCCCTTGAACACAGACAAGCTGAGGTCTTGACTGTGTTTTTACAACATGGCATTTCTGTTGTTAGTCTGCCAAACCCTTTTTCTACCAGCCACATTCTGACAGGCAGTGGACAGCAGCTGTAAGTTGTGAGCAGCATTGAGACTTTCATCTGCCTGGTTGCCTTTACATGATGTCCCACTCGGCCTCTCATTCACTTCCTGAGAGAGGCACTGCCACTAACAAGCTCTCCACAGCTCTTACCCCAAGGCTCTGCAGACAGTCAGTGACAGGCCTGCAAAAATCCCCTCCCTAGGTGAAGGATAAGGCAGTCACATGGAATTTCTTATTTACAGCTGAGATGCACGAATTTCCATGGTAGTGACATTCTCTGATGGCCTTCTACTGAGGGCCAAAGTCACCAGGCAGGTTTCCAGTGCTCATTTGTGGCCATTGCATTTCCCTCTTCCCTGGAGGCTGAGTCCAGTGCTGGGTGGCCTCACACCTTGTCCTGCCCAGTAGGCTCCTGGTGCCCAAAGCCAGGCACGTGGCCTGGCAGGTCACAGACATCCCAACAGCACCCAGCTCTGCCAGCACCCACACTAACCCTTCCAACCCCCACAGACATGATTTGAAAGTCTGTTGCTGGTTTTGCTGGAAGTTTGATTTAACTTTGTGCCATGTTCCTCCCTGCAACACACCAAGTACTTCCTCTGTGAACAGTCAAGCTTGGCTCTATCTTTTTTTTTTTTTTTTTTTTTTTTNGATCTCTCTTTGGAAAAAGAGAAAGGGCATCATAAGCAGAGCTTTTCTCACCAGATCCGTTGCTTATCTGCTCTGTGTAACAGACCATTGGATATTGGATCAGCTTCTGATAATACATGAATAGATTTCCCACCCCACATCTGAAAGGTTCTTGGGATGACTCATCTGACTCCTTCTCAGATGCTGTGAGTGCAGCTATAATATAAACCAGCTGTGTCCTAGTTTGGAAAAATATCCATCCATGTTGTTGAGGAATAACTGCGACTGGAAATACCTTAAAATAACTGAAGTAATCCATTTTATTTGTAGGCTGCAGCAAACTGCTGTTCCAGAATGGCCTGCACTTAGTGGGCACCACATTATCCTGTAAACAGGATTTATTGCTACAGATATAAAAAACAGGGAAGCTGTTCTTAAAACATCTTCCTCCAAGACATGTCTCTGCCTGAAACTATAGAAAATGCAAGACGTGTTGGGCAGCACATTAGAGAGGTCTGAGGAAGGGAAACCAAGGAAGGCTGAATCCAAAGTGCCATTAATGGTTGTGGGAAGTAAATCCCAGAAAAGACAACTTTCAGTCTCTTTTCAGATGCATCAAAGAAAGCTGGAGATATGAACAAGGCTCTGTGTGCTCTTCCCTGGATTTTGGAAAGCAGGAACTCCTCCATCTGTCAACAGACTGAACTGTATTGGGGGTGCATCCATCCTGTGCCTCCTCCTACCTGGTAACACACCCCAGAACTGAAACAAAGCCTGAAAACTGAGCCAGAGCTTCTCAGGGACGTAGAGCCGTTCAAATGTCTGCAAGGTCAGAAAGCTGCTTGTTCACCTGCTGGTTCCTCCTGAAGACTTTAGAATCCTTTCAGTAGGAGCTGAGTCTGTGATGCTTGATGGAAGAGCTGTCCCATATGCAGGATCAGAGGTGACCCCCCAGCATTCCTCTTAAGCCAGCAAAAAGACTTCCAGTGATTTCCATACTTAACAATTTCCAAGTACCTTGATTTCCAAGTACATTTCTCACATGGTCTTAAAAATCTGAAAAGGGTACTTGAAGTGAAAGGTCAAGCAATATTATGGAACCTGACAAGATGTCATGAGTGCTACTTTTTTTTCCCCTGGTAGCAGAGGTCATGTAAAGAGGGATATTTGCACTCTACATTTACAGGGCTGCTTCCATGTTGGTTGAAGAGAAACTGATGTAAGCTTATTCCATCCCCACTCCTGAGACAGGAAACATCCAGAGGCAGGGATAGGAACTTAAACAACCTTTGCTGTACTTGTCCATAGTGGCATCCTCTGGTGTTACTTGTAGGAGAAACTTCAACAAAGCCTGGTCCAAAGAGTCTGCCCATGGCCAAGCTACTGAAGACTTTGTACAGCTCCTTGCAGTGTTTGAGCAGACAGGTGACAAATTGCTGGGAATTCTGAGCCCAGAGACTCTCTTTTCCCTCTCCCCCTAGTTTGAAAAGTCAGTATTTCCTGCTAAATAATTGTTTCTGTATAAATTAATGGAGGCAGTATGGTAAGTGAAGTATTTTGCAAAAGAGATAAAAGTGAGTCAACAGCAAAGAAGTGTTTTCAATCCTCTTCCATTTACAGATGCTGCATCCATCCTGCTGAGAGAGGCTTGAACCTGATGGATGTGGAAACCTTTACCACTGCTGCTCACCACTGACTGCTGGCAAAATTCACCACAGCACTTTCCTGTCAAGGAGAGATGCCTGACCCCACTACCAAGCCTGGGTCAAAAGAAAGACCAAAGCTGAAAACAGACCTTGTTTTTGCCCTTTGTGTAGCTTAGGACAGGTGTAAAAGAAACTCAGGTATTCAAGCTCCATCCAGGACTCCCCACATCATTCAGCCCCACTCACACTGCAGCAGACCAGCAGGCCTTGTAGGGCACAAGAAATACAACCAGCATCACAGTATCACTGGAAACAAGATTTACTGTTGCTTTACTCCGTTGTCCTACCTTAAATTAAAAAAAACCCAAATTTTATTTGTCATAGGAGTCTAGAGGACTAAGATTTTTCATTTACATGAACATTTGGAGAGCTTTCAGAGCAAACACAAAATCCAATTTACTTCCAGTTTTTCAGCTACAAAAAAAAGCCCCCAAAACAAAATGAGATACACCAAGGGCTGGCATCTGATGGAAGGAATTACAGCAGTCCACAATATAAGCAAAACAAGAGGCACTGCTCACCTGATGGATGCAGAAATGACAGGCCAGATCAAGGCTTGCACTCAGACTTGCATGATACCCATTGTGTAGGGATAAGGGCTTGTGCTCTGCTGTATTTTAGGAGGTTAGAAATGCTCCTGGGCATCCTGCATCAGGCTGGGCAGTGGCTGCTGCACAGATCTTGTCCTCCTGGTAAGTAAGTTGCATGCACCAAAACAAAAGCATTTTCAGAGGGATTTGATCTCATCAGTTTTCCTACCTGGTACCATTTCAGATGATCTTGTGGCTTTGTCTACTTCTTTCTCTGTTCCATTTTTGGGTACATGTGGGGTTTTTTTAAATAATCTGTTGTCTGGTGCATTATTCTGAACCGTAGCCATCTAGATATCATTTCCTTTTTCTAAACCTCCTGACACTGCTGACTGCTGCTGTTTATGCCTAATTCTGTAACTACATCAGAAATGTGTTGGTTCCTTGAAGACATATGAAAACCATGTCCTTCTCTGTGTGCCACTCACACAGCAATTAAAATTTTGCATTTTCCTCCAGCCAGATTATGGCTGTAATTTCTTTATGCATAAAACATCTTTTTTATTGCTATTGTTTCTGTAGGTGCCCCTTGCATATTAGGATCATTTTTTAATAACTGGACGAGAAAATTGCCAACCACCACAAAGATAGGAAAAGGTAGACAGAAAACTTGCAAAGATTAGGGGAGTTTTGGAAGGTTTCCAGAGCAAAGCTGGGAATTTGATCACTCATAGAAGAGGTGACAAAGGTGAATGGTGAAGAGGAAGGTTGTTTTTCCCTTAGGGCTGCCTTCCTGTGTTGACTTTGACATGCACACATGGGATGACTGAGCTCTGGCTGCTCCCTGTGCCTCTCTGAAATGCAGTGGTGTGGCAGCAGCTGCCCTGCTGCTCTGCCTGACTTCCTGTAGGGCAGACCCTGGGGCTGTGACTCCAGCTCTGAGTACACTGGAGAGCTGTATATGTGACCATAATGTGAGTAAAGGCACCTCAGAGATGTGAGCACCCAGAGAGTGCTAGGAGGTGACAGTCCCTGGCCATGCAGTGACCCCTGTTGCATTGTAGACACCAGCAGCACTGCAAAGGGGTCTGGTTTCCCCAGGTAGCCCCCAAGAGGGTGACTTGCAGTGGGAGTGCCAGGGGAACCCCACTGCAGGTGGAGGAAAACTTCTCAGCTTGCAAACAATCCATGAACCCTTTGCAGGGAGTAAATCATGATGCTAAAGTGCTGCCCAACACAAGCATTGTGCAGTAGGAGAGGGAAATTAAAGCACCTTCAGAGAGAACCCAGCCAGATGGTGGCCATGGATATGCCCTGTATCAAAAAATATGTCATTGTGATCCTGACTTTCCCTCTTCATTTAAATTGTCTTTAATACACTGTTTGCAGAGTTACAATAAAAAAAGTAATTTAAGAGGCATTAGCTGACTGATGGCTGTTGCTTATCCTGCAATATCCTGAGGACCAGACCCACAGGACTGGGGGCCAGTACCTGGGAGTCCAGCAGCCAAGAGATGCACTGGAAGTCACACAGGTTTGCACCATCTCCTAGTGACATGCCAGGGAGTGC
Source organism: Peucedramus taeniatus (assembly GCA_013400575.1). Classification (NCBI taxonomy): domain Eukaryota; kingdom Metazoa; phylum Chordata; class Aves; order Passeriformes; family Fringillidae; genus Peucedramus; species Peucedramus taeniatus. The sequence goes on from WBNO01009266.1 coordinate 29,216, forward strand.
AAATGCCAGAAACCCAGCACAGCTCCTGAGAGGGAAATAATCACTGCTCTCCCCAGAGAAGGGAGAAACAGCAACTGTAATTCATGTAGAACAAATTCACCTTATCATCAGCTGTCACGGGAGAGTCCCTAGGCACTGCTGAAGAAAATGTAGCTGGAGAGAGGCAGCTTATGTCAAAAAGTCCAGCAAGAGTAATCAAATGAGCTGAGAAGGGCATGCTTGTGATGTGGCGGGCAGAGGATTGAAGGCTTTGCTTATTTGAGCTGACGAGCTTGGCTGGTGGCTCACAGGGCCACTTCAAAAGGCACCTCAGCCTCTGCTGGGATGAGTGTTTGACAGGTTTGTAGCACAAGAACTCAAGTAACAAGCTAGATGTTAATTGAATTTATTCACTGGTGATGGGTGCACGGGTTTCCTGTGCTTTTACTTGGGTTTGCATGCAGTTGTAAGATTTACAAGCTGTTAACATCTGCAGTTTGGAATTACTTTTACAGCTACGGGAGCTTTTCAGATTAACTTGTAAGATTAAGAATTTTCTGCTCACATATCTTCCTGGGGTTTAAGAAGGGAAGTGGGCAGCAGGGTGGAAGAAGTGCTCCTTTCCTGGACTGTTCACACTCCCACACATACAGCTCTCCACCCTGAGCAATCCCACCAGCTTTGGAGAACCTTTTATGTCACTCCAGAAGCTGAGGGATCTCCAAAGCTCACTGAAGCCCAGATGTCTCCAAAACCTTTGTGACTTATGTTCTCTATTTATCTGACAGCCTCACCTCAAACTAAGTCCACCCACCTGCTCTGGAGTGGATGTTGTTGATTTTCCCTGGCTTCTATAACCACATGGGGAAATATCCACAGGCCTACTGTGCATGGGGAGATGGTGGCTAAGTTTGCCCTGGAATAAAGTGGTAAATTTGGCCTGTTTCTGAGTATTCCTCCAGGAGCAGAGAGGCAGCCCCTCATGTTGTGATATCTTTTCTTTCTTTGTAATGGTATTTGGTCTGATAACATGAGCTAGCTCTGAGACGTTGTGCTGGGAAAATTGATAACAATACCCTCTCTTCTTCTGAGCTGCTGCTGGAATTGTTCAGTGGTTGAAATAAGTCCTTTGACTATTGTTTCCTATTGCTTGACTGGTTTGATAAGGTATTTTGAAGTCAGTGGAGTAAACCAGCTCATACCAACTAATAGTGAAGCTGGCTATTGTTCTGGAATGATTTGCACCATGATAATTTCTGAGGCATTTGGATGCAATGTTTAATTAATTCTGGTGAATGATTTAAATGCCAGTGAATTGCTGCTAACCTGAGATAAGGCTATTTGTATAATTTCAGTACAATCATCTTCTCCCCTGCATTAATTAACACATGACAGCATTACACTGACAGCTTCTTAACACTTCTCTAACATTTCTTCCAAATCTCTCTCTCCCACTTCCCCATGGACAATATGTCAATAAAATCCCTAAGTATTCTTTCTTAAAGGCCTTCATGTTTTAGTGTTGTGTTTTGCTGGGTGCAATGACACAGGCTCATACCAAGGCCAGTTGGTCCCTGTCTGGCTGAAAGACTGATGAAGAAGCCATGGCATCTCACTAGCCTTCAAATTCATCCTGACATCCAGAAACCACACATACTGCTAATAATGACAGGACTTAAAGAACCTAGGGCAAGGCCCCCACTGGGATGAGGAATAGCACAGGACAGTTAGGCAATTGACTTTTTTGGGTACTATTGAAGTGCTCCATGCTCTGCTGCTGAAAGGACACCATGTGTTTCATAGTGCTGGAAAACATTTTTCAGCCTGTGGGTTTGTTTCTCATCATCTTTGCCTCTATATTTTAGCAATAGCCTTTTCATGAATTATCGAAAGTATTACTGCACTTCCCAAGCATCTCTGCAGTTGTTCATCTGAATTCCTGAACATTTTCTCTAACATTTTCTGCAAAGGCTTATGTGTTCTGTACAACAGAGACCCACCTTCACCTCATCAGGGAATGACACCTGGGTCCTCTGGATCTCACATTCTCCATCCCGTGGCATCATAACAAACCTCAGATGTCCAAGTCAGATACCCTGGCTACGTTCCCTCTATGGTCTTGGAGACTCCCTGTGCGTAGTTATTTCACCAGACTTGTCTCCTGCTACTTTAGGTGCTTGTAATCAACGTTAATCCAGGAAGAATCTGGGGTCCAAAATACATCCACAGATTCAACTATTTGGTTTTTTAGCTTACTCTCCCCCATGTAATCATTAATTCACAGCTGCAGCTTACACAAACAGCTGGCCAGAAATGAACCTTTTTATCCTCTGCCATGAAAACAGAACCTGTCCTTAAATCATGACTCTGGCACCACAAAAATCTCCGCAATGTGATTTCAAACAGCTAGATGCAGGCTTTGGGAGGAATAAGTTGTTAACAATTCACCGCTCAGAAATATCTCACAACTGGCTGATGTAGCTTTGAACTGAGTCACCACAGCACGCTTGTGCTTGAAAGGAACAGCAGCTTCCCGAGCCTGGGCTGTGCAGAGGTTGTTCCTCCACCACCCCTTCACCCTGCAGTCCTCCCTCTGGCTGGCACACAATTTTCTGAGTCACTGGCGCTTGTGCATCTTGCCCTTGCACAGTGATTATCATTTCTCAAATCATCAGTAGTCCTTCCTCTCCTGCTGCCTCTGTGTCTTAAAATAGCCAATAGAGCTCTGCACCCTGTGGAGAGGATGACTTTGCTCTTAAACTATCTCCATGGCATGCAGGTAAAGAAACACAGTAACAAGTGTCTAAACAGGGCTTCTCACAATAACATTTTCAGCTAACTGCATTTCTTTTTTGGTTACTGAAGTGTGATCTTCTTTGATATATATCAAACTTTGACTAACTTGGTTAAGAACCACCACAATGCTCTGGCCTTACCATCTCCTGGACAATGGCTTGGACTGATCCTTTCACTGACCTCACCCCCTGAGTCACCAGGTATCCAGAGTTTCTGCAAAAAATTAAGCACCAGTTGAAATTAGCTGCTTAAGTCTTGTCTAACTTGCACAGAAGAACACAAACAAGAAGATTTAAAAGACTAAAAAGTTTCAAAGGGATCATTAATACTTGCCTGGAAGTATTAATTCCACAAAGCAGAGGTTTGACTAACTATTCCCTGAGCATCGCTTCACAGAACGGCATTTCTGTTTACCCCAACTCACTCATATTTTTGAATGCAACACACTATAGCCTTTTCCCCCTTGGATTGTGGTTCCTAAAATGCTAATACTTTTTAGCTGCAGGTCCACCTACATTGCATCTCACTGGTGAATTAAATTCTCACTGCTTGATGGTCTTGCAGGCTAGCAAATGTATTTGGAGCGCTTGAATGTTAATTGTCAAAAATATTTTCACAGGGCTATACAAACTAAATTCATTAGAATACCCTCAGTATTCAGTATGAAAAAAATGGTCTGTAACAGAGATCCACCCTTGTAAAGCTGTTGTGGAAAAAAAATAGACATAGATAAAGAATGTTTCTGATGGAGGAAAAAATAACAAAGGAGGTGAGTATCAGAGAAATACAGCTTTGTTATTAAAACACTGGGCTGGGAGATGGATGTCTGCATTGTATTTCCAGCCTGCCACAGATTTCCCATACAACTGTGGACAAATTGCTTGCAGATTATTTCTGAAAGTGGCCTGCAGTTTTCGGGTGACATTTTCTGAAGACTGATGCTTCCTCTTGGCTCCAGCAGCACCAATGCTGCCTTTAATCCTGAAAACCTGAGGCCAAGGCTGTATTAGCTCTGCCTGTACTGCTCTGAAAGATTGGTCTCCAGAGCTCTGGCTCCTTGTGTCCGGTCTCCTGCCCACCGCAGTGCTCGTGTCCGAGCCCAGGCTGCTGGCTCACAGCCTGCCCAGGCAGCTCTGCCAGCAGGGTTTAGACATCCTCCTGCTCTGTCTGGCTGGACCTGCAGAGCAGATCTGTTGGGTTTACTCCATGTTTAACTAGCCTGGTCTACCTGTCACTGCTGAGTGCCAAGGCTCAGAGCTCCAGCACAGCATCTCCACAGCTCATACACAGGCAGCAGCAGGGCTGTTTTGTACATGGCTGTTTTGTAGGGAAAGACCTGGACAATGATAATCCTAAACTGAAGTCATTCTGCCATAAGCTTGGGTCAAGCAGTTAGAAACAAAGAAAACAGTCACTGGTATCACAGAATAATTAAGGTTGGAAAAGCTCCCTAATATCATCAAATCCAACCACTTACCCAGCATTGCCAAATCCACCATTAAACCATGTTCCTAAACACCACATCTACACTTATTTTGAACACTTCTAGGGGCGATGATTATACTGCCTCCCTGGGCAGTCTGCTCCAATGCTTGACCACTCTTTGAGCAAAGAATTTTTTCTTAATATCCCATCTTAACCACTCCTGGTGCAAATTAAGGCCTTTTCCTCTTGTCCTATTGCTTGTTGCCTGGGAGAAGAGGCTGACCCCCACCTGGCTACAACCTCCTTTCAGGTAGTTATAGAGAGTGATAAGGTCTCCCCTGAGCCTCCTTTTTTACAGATAAAACACCCCCAAGCTCCCTCAGGTGCTCCTCATCAGACTTGTGCTCCAGACCCTCCCCCAGCTCTGTTGCTCTCTTGTTATACTCCAACCCCTCAGTGTCTTTCCGCGGAACATTCCAATTTAAAAATGGTTTCCAACCTTAGTCTGTGCCTTGGTTCCCTCCCTGGTAAGGGGTTTGGTCTCACTAATTAAATTGCAGGCTGTGAACAAGTAGTTGTGTTTTTGAAGTACCCAAACACCAAAGAGTTTCAGAGATGTGCCCAGGAAAAAGTGAGTAGTGCTGTATTCCGAGCAGGGTTTAAAGATGGGTATTAAATAAGAGACTGAACCCTTCTACAACAGTAAGGACAGAAGGGAGTATTGACTAACTGCTCACTAACTGAGCATCATCCTTTCTGGGTACTAAATGAGGTGGGGGACTAGAGGAAACAATCTGTGCAACTATAATTTGTCTTCAAATGCACGTGCATGGAGGGGCCTGAATTAATACTGCACAAACAATATTAGTGCTGACATTTCCTTAGTTGAATGCTAAGTTTTGACTGCTTTTATAACATACTTTTCCCTCTTCCACTCTTGTACTTCACAGCATTATTTGGGCCAAAGGAAATGGAAACAGAACAGAGATAGCAAATGCTTCCTTCTATTCTCAAACAGCAGTTCTCTTCCACTCTACATTGGTGGGAAACACAGATCTCACAACACAAGAGAATGGGGCCCTTGGCATCAACACTGGGAAGCCAAGAACTGGGGTGTCCCAGAATCACAGTTCATAATTTGTGTTGGGACTTGACTGTGCCTTTGTTTTCCTATTTACAATAACAATGCAGATTCAATTTTCCTGAGGGATTTTCAAGGCCTCACTAATATTTGGTGCCACCATTCATAAAGAACCTGGGAAGAGCAGGTTTGCAGTTTGCAGCAGAGTACCTGATGTCTTAGTCCTCAGGCAGTAGTAATTACCATTGATTGCCTGGTCACATTACCTGCCAGAATATGAAAGAGCAGAACAAACTGTAGTGAGAGGATCTGGTTCTGCTACAAGTAGTAAAATCCCCCTTAGACAACACTCTTACATGCTGCCACTGACCACAGCCAAGGAAAAAAAATAATGCACTCGTGTCAAATATTTATATATTACAGCTCAAAAATACCCTCCAGGAAGAGCAGGAGAGAAAAGAAGTGAGAAGGCAACAACCTAGGACAGGAGGAGATCGTTTATTAGAGATGGGCAGTTCATATATCTGTAGGAATGAATAGAGCCAGTGGAATGGTCCCTGTGACACAGCACAATAGTCCATTGTCTCGGTGTCCATAAATCAGCCTCTCAGCCTGTGCTTTGAGAGCCATATGTTCATTATTAAACACTGTTCTGTGCTCCCTCTTGCATTTCCTCGCCAGCTTTGTCCACTCTGTGCACAGGAGAATGCTGCCCCTCCTACCTGGATGAAGCTGTGGTGGTCACTGATCCTGGAAGGGCACTTCAGGTACCTCTGTCCCACAGTGGTTGTTTCAGCTCCACTCAGCACCACATTGCTCTACATTAAAGTCTGGCTCCCAGCAGTGCCCATTGCAGTGTACCAAACCCTCCCAGTGCTCACATGTGCTGCCAGGACAGAGCTCTGCTTCCCCCATTGGCCTGGTGGAGTAGGTTTATGTGCAAGGTGTTGATAGTGGGGAGGCTACAGGGGTGGCTTCTGTGAGAAGCTGCTAAAAGCTTCTCCCATGTCTGACAGAAACAATGCCAGCCAGCTCCAAGGTGGATGGAGGAGATAGGGAAAATCAGGAGTGCAGTTAAGCCCAGCAAGAAGGGTGGGATGGGAGGAAGGTGTCTTAAGATTTAGTTTTTATTTCTTATTATGCTACTCTGATGTAATTGATAATGCAATAATTCTTCACAAGTTGAGTCTGTTATTCCCATGACACCAAAGGGTGAGTGATCCTTCCTGTCCATATCTCAACCCATGAAACTTTTCTGAGGATTTCTCTCCCCCATCCAGTTGAAGAGGGGGAGTGATAAAGTGGCTTTGATGGGAACTTGGCATCCAGTGAGAGTCAACCCACAATGTCTTACTAGACAAGTCTGCACATCAAGGAGATCTCAGTTCTTGACTCAGTCAATAGGATCTCCTCCTTCTAGACAGCAGCAAGATCACCCTGGCTTGCAGATTCCTCTTTAGGGGAAGCTTCTGTTAAGAGCCATGCTTTGATGAGCACAGGGAGGTTATGAACTTCTTTACAAGAAGTTTAATAATTTTAAGCACTTTCCTGCTTGAGTGCTGTGCAATGTCATAAAGACATAAACATCTTTATGTACTACCAAACATGCAAAACGATTTAGAGCCGTCAAGAGCTTTTCCCCAAATGCAGGCTGTGCTCTGCACTACCTGCCTGCAAAACAGCTGCAGCATTTAAGGTGGATAAAGGTAGCTTTATCTGCACTTGAGCCCAGCAGGCAGAGATTGGACCTGAACTCCTCAGAGGCCACTGTTGGCTGAAGCAGATGTAGTGCTCTTTCAGAAGCTGGGCTGTTGATCATGGACAGCTCTTAAGATTTCCCTTCCCCTGGGAAGGGTGTTAGGCACCATGATTCTTCTCCCTTAAAGATTGTCAAGGTTAAAAATGTCCCTAAGAATCCTTCACTGAACCAAGCTAACCTGGGATATAAAAACAGTAAATCCAAGCAGTTTTAGGCACACATTTTTTTATCTTCTGTGCTTTACTCAGCTTGGGCAATGAGCAGAGAATATTTCATTTGTCTTGGCCCCAAGTCAGCTTCTTCCTCGGTTGGCAGAGGGAAGGTGGTGTGTGTGCATTACAAGATACAATGTAAAACTCTGGTTAGAAGAGCCATGGCTGATAACCAAGAGGACAGCAGTAACTTTTTGAGTAAGCACCAGACTCAAATACTGGCTACCTGCCCTTATAGAGGGCAAATATTTTGTCAGTGCCCTCTGTGGGAAAGAGCTGGAGGGTGATGAGACAATACAAGAAAGACCTCGAAAGATCCTGCAGTCACTCCTGTGCACAGGTACTGTATGGCAGCACCTTCAACTGCTCCTAATTGATGGCTTTTGCTGAGAATCTCCTGTGCTGGGGAGGAGGCAGCCTCCCCAGGCAATCTGCTGCAGTGTTCCTCTAGCCTTGCATTGAAAAGTCAGGTGAGGATGTCAGTTGTGCATTATCCCATCCCCAGAGATTGGCTTTTCCTCCTCCCTTTTGCAGCTCACTCTCTGGCATAATTCAAGTTTGCTCAGTAGCTTGCTAGATTTGAAAGTTTCTTGTTCAGTGATCTATCTCTTGCTGAGAAAGAAATTACTCTTTTCCTCTGACTCCTTGATACTTCCTTCCCTCTGTCTTGGGCAGCAGGGCTGGATTCTGGTGGGATCACTTGTCTGGGAGAGATTCTGTCTCTGCTCCCAGGTACTCAAGCACACGGCAGACCTGCCAGGCTCTTATTAAATATTACATTACCAAAAAAAAAAAAAANCACAGAGGAAAAATTAAAGCTTCAAAAGAAGGGGCATGAGCCAGTGGCAGGCATATGCCTCTCCTTGGTAAGTCCCCATACCAAATAAGAGCCAGAATTCTCATGCAAGCAGTACTTGGCTGAAGGTGAAAATTAAGAGAATGAAGTCTGGCCACACAGAGCATCTGTGGCAGCATATGAAAAAATGTGATTTACCAAGCAGGAGAAAAAGAAGACAAATTTCATGCTGCAGATAAGGACAGACTGAAACAAAATACTGTCTGTGTGCAGAGATTAGAAGCTCTGAAAATCTGATATTATTAAAGGAAGATGTTGCATTTGGGAGTAATGGTCTCATGTAAACATTAAAAATGAAAAAAACATTGGTTATATTATATGGCAGGGAATATATCCATCCTCCTAATGATAACAAGACAGATGATTTTCCCAAAACTCATGCCACTTTTGGCATGAGGAGGAACTGGGGATTGCTCCAGAGCATATGGACCAAGGATTTGCTCCAATGCACATCCTCTTGTGAACATGCCACAGGCTATGATTAAGTGTCTAAAAGCATTTGTGAACAGAAAAATGATATGTGTCTGATGTGGCTATGTCCTACTGCTTCTGCTTTGAAAAAGGATTTGCAAAGTAATCCCAGTGTTTCTAATGCTTCCCACTGTCTGCATGCAGCACATCACTTACATTTCCATCTCTTTGGAGTCCTTGTTTGTTCAAAGGCAAATGTGTGGGTCTGTGGGGATTTCCTTCCTTGTGCTGAATGGCATTTTTCATGGTACAGCATAACACCTGGATTAGTTTGAAAGCAGTCACAGAGAGACATTCTAGGGATCCCAAGCAGAAAGGTCTCCATACCTAGAACAAACTGGAAGGTGGCTGTCCCTGCTCTGGGCTCACATCCCACCTGACAGGTCTCCTGCCTAGACTACAGTCCTAGATGTGAGAGCAAAGCCTAGCCACTATAGAGGGCTGAGAAGGAAAAGAGAGGAAAAACAACAAATCAGCCAAATGAAACAGGAAAGCATTTTTTAATGCTTTTAGGAGCAGCACCACAGAGCAAATATCAGCTCTGAACTAAACCTCTCACTCTTTCTGAAACTCAGAGCAGAACAGTGTGGCTGCCAAGCTACCAGGCCTCTCTCCAAGGCACTGCCAGGCTTTGGACACCTCAAGCCCTCTCAGCAGCTCAATTTTCCCTGGACAGGCTGATCCTCCAGCTGCTCTAGTGCTGTGCTCCAAGCTCACTTCCATATTGTACAGACTAAGCTTACCTCTTACTTCTTTGGAAGCTGCTCTGCATATTTCTACTGTCCTTTCTGAGTGTGAAACCTCTCCAAACCCTACACCTGGCAAGATATTGCTGCCCCTCCCCACCAAAGTTCATGAACTGTGCTTCATACACTCCAGTCTTTTGGCATTTCCTATAGAAATTTGTCTCTCTGGGCCTGTTTTTGTCATCATTTGCCTTTGTGCTTCTCACTTGCTGCTGAGCAGACACACACTCTGCAGGTTTAACAAGCCCTGAGAAAGCAAGGACTGACCATGTCCCCAACTGTGCCACTGAATGTCCTGGGCTTGAGAGGGTAGTCAGGGAATCATAGAAGGGTTTGGGTTGGAAAGGACCTTACAGATCATCTAGTTACAACCCTGCTGCCATGGACAGGGATGACACCCACTAGGTCAGGTTGTTCAGGGTTCCATCCAACCTGGCCTTGAAGATGTTCAGGGATGGGGAATGCTGGAAAGAAGCAGGAAGGTGGCTCCTCAGCTTGCTGAGGTTTGCCATGGCAAGGGAAATCCCTTGCTGCTGTCCTATCCAGCCCTGTGCTCTTCCTTAGGGTTTGCCACAAGTACAGGGCTGGGACAGCTGATGGATTTCAGCCCTTGATGTATGAGGTTTTGCAGGTGGAGGGATTTTGAGAGGAGAGTCCATTCCTGGCTGGCCCAGGCTGGGGTAATAATTGGCAAAGGCCATAGCAGGTGAAGTGTGGCACCTGGGAAATGTGCCCGAGTATGAGGAGGTTTTTCCTGAGCAATGTGCCAACAGTGTGCCTCATAGCCTGCAGACTCTCCTTTGCAGCACAGCAGGGAAAAACAGCAGAAGCTTGTGGTGAATCTGTAAAGAGCTGGGAAACACTGGTCTGTTTGCATTCAGTTAGCAAATGGTCAAGAAAAATTCTCTGAGTAAAGCAATTTTTCCCTGATTTCTTGTCTTTCACTTCCTGACTGCCTTTGCCTGTGTCCTGGGACTGAGAAGCCCATTGGATGTTGTTCAGGGGTATAAACTACTCTTATCCTCAAAAAGTGACTTTTCACAACTATCTTTAGACCTGTACCTGCCAGAAACAAAGTCAGAGACATCTCCCAGCACTGGGTAAAAGAGTCCCTTTCACATCTCTAAGGCAGTGTGGATCCAGAAAATACTGCTTCAGTAGTGTAGAAAAATTGGATCTCCAGAGACTGGCACATGCTAAAATGAGCTATATATGTGCAAATAATCACAGACACAACCCACAGACATAAAGATGGAAGGGAAACACCACTAAATATCTAAGCACAGGTTTTTGGGATTTCCCTCTCAGGCAATGAAAAGATAGTCAGAATTTTCCATCAGGCAGCCCAGAGGTTTTTTTCTCTTTGAAACTCCTTGCAGGGTGCTACAAGAGGAAACACTTTACTGGAACAAGGTATGACAGAAATTTTTTCACACTAAAAGGTCCATTGTAAAACTAACATCCCCAGTTTGGAAGTGATAAGGAACTTTTTGAGAGTCCTCACAAAAGTGCTTCTACCCTCCAGCTATCTTAAAAATACTGGTGTTTCACTAGAGGCAGACTAAGGTGAATTCAGAACCTAAGAGCTCAGGCAAGAAATTTGGGTGCAAACCCGCGTTTTGTAATGACACCTCTTTATTGAACTGCACTGGTAATGGTATGGACAATCTATACCATATCTATACCATAGCCCATGCCCGTGGCTGGCTGCTGGAGCACTGACACGAGCTGTTCTTGTAGTCTGAGACCATCTGAGAAGATGACTGTGCAAAGGAAGCACAGGTCCAAGGGCAGAGCCCTGAGGGCCCAGAGCCTCCAGGCACAGTTCCAGGTGCTGGCACTGAGCAGTTACCTGGGACAAACCAGGCTCTGCCATCTGCCACAGAGAGCTGCAGAGCTGAGCTGGAGGACAAGGGAGGAAGGGACCAGAAGGACTTTCTTCTGCAGGCCCCAGGGAGGTCACATAAGCTGCAGAAACCATTTTAAGCTTTTTTTTTTTTTTTCAGGTCTTTGAAAAGCAGACAAAGTATTTTTGAGGATCACAGGAAAACCAGGAAAAAGCATTGGAAGAAGGCCTTGGAGTTACACTCCTCAGAAAATAGCTCATCAAGGGGATGATACATTCATTAGGGTCCTTGCCCCCTAGAAAGAGGATGACAGCACCCACTTGTCTCAGAACAAACATTTCAGGGCAGCTGCAGATTTAGGCTTGTACTCTGTGGCACAGATGTACTTGCTACTGTCACAGCCATCCTTTATAGGGGAAACTCAGTTTCTACAGATATAATGATTCTTCTTTTGCTGAAAGGTCAGAACAGTTCCCAAGCACAGTGAGCTCTGCCAGCAAGATGACTTGTCTGCTACCCAAGGTATGCCTGCATGCAAGCTTCTGTTATTAAAAAGGAAAAGCAAAGCCCTACAATGCTGTGATATGGTCAGACATTTCTGGAACTGATCCCTTCTGATAGGAGCACAGCAGCCTTGCTCAGAGCAAGGTTACAGCTGGGTTTTGGGTTGGTGTAATTGCTGTGCAAGAGGAGGCTCTGTATGAACCAAGGGCTGAGTGGCTGTGGCATTCCTGTATCAGGTGCAGGAGCTGCATTACTTGTGCTAAACTAGATTGTTGCTGATTGCCAACACGGGACAAAATGCCTCCTCTAGTATGCTTGGTCCTCTGTTAGGATAGAAGCGTCTGAGAGCTGTGCCCATATGTTTCCCTGCCATATGGGATTAGCTACACTGGTATAAAATAGCTGTATACCAGGCTAATGTCTTCCATTCTGCCTTTTAAAGTGGTTAATGCAATCAGCTTCCATGCACAGGAAGACTTGACTTTCTTTTCATGCTTGGAAGGTTTTATTCACAGCTATGAAGGCCAGACATTTTATCTTTCTTTTTTCCTTTGTTTAATCAAAGTCTGAATCTCAGAGAGGAACCTCAGCTGCTATAGAACTGTTCTGTGCATGGGGACCTGAGAAACAGAAACATTTCATGTTATGGATGTTTCCTGCTAGGAATTATATGAGAGGAATCTTCTCCTCATTAAAATTGGTTTGTCTTGTCCCCACAGCTCCCAGTGGCTGGCAGTTGACTGTGCATGGCATTTTTTTATTCATGAGCTAATATCAGAAACTTCCTCTGAGCAAGATCTAACACTGGGCACAGCCTCAAGGCACATGACAGTGTTCCTCAACCCACTCTGATTTTCCCAGTGTAGCCGTCACTCATCCATCCAGATTTGCAGCCAGAACTAAGACAGACACAAATCTGTTTAGAATAAATCCAGCTGAGGGCTAGACCTAGTGGAGGGCATGAGGCTGGCCAGCTGCAGCTGGTGAGGTTGTGGTATTTCTTGTCACTAACAATTGTTATGCCCATCAGTTTGGAACAATTTTTTCCCCTTCCCTTTTGATTTTTGAGAATCTGCAGTGTCCACATTGGCTGCCACCTCTTTGCTCTGAAACCTCATCAGGCTGAAAGAATGAGGCAAGAAACAGTCTTTTTTACTAACTAGACTTCAACTACAGTTCTACTTTTTTTTGGGACAAGAAAAATGAGTTTTCTTCTGCTGGCCTTTCAGAGAGCTGTGCTGCCTGAAACCAGAGGGACATCTTGGATGAGGAAGGTTGGAAAGAGCAGCACTGGAGCTGCCAGCACAGGTGAGCATGGCAGAGGGGACATGGTCCTATGTGGTGGATGGTGGAGTTGAAATCACTAAATCACAGAATCGAAGAATCACAGAATGGAAAGGTTGGAAGGGAGCACGGATGGATCATCTGGTCCAACTGCCCTGCTCAGGCAAGGTCATCCCAGGGCACATGGCACAGGATTGTGTCCAGATGGTTCTTGAATATTTCCAGTGAGGGAGACCCCACACTCTCTCTGTGCAGTCTGTTCCAGTGCTCAGAACAATAAAGAAGTTCTCCTCACATTCATGTGAAATTTCCTGTGTATCAGTTTCTGCCCACTGCCTCTTGTCCTGTTGCTCCTAGAAGAGTCTGGCCCTCTGACAGCTCCTCAAGGAAACTTAACCACATGATCCCTCTTCAAAAGGGATGACTGCTGAAGACCAGCAACAGGAACAACACAGCACTTACAAAATGTGCTGTCAGTCTCTCACAGAACTAGCCAGCAAAACTTTATAAAAGCCTGCTAATGGATATGATGAAAGGAGACACAGAAGAAAGTTCAGACTACAGTGGACATGCTAAATACAGAGGGGGAAAAAAAAAGAGATGGTCTAGGAACACACGAGGTAGCTAAGCAACTAACCTATAAAATGCCAAGCTCAATTCCCCCCAAATTCCTCCAAGAACTGAAATGAACTCTTATAGCTGATACAAATCCTGACTCACTGAGCAAAATCTCTGATAAAAAGAAGAGATGGAAAGAGAAAATAGCCATTAGCAAATCTTGCATAAGGAACTGAAACCCATACCCAATAATGAATCAGGGAAGGAGGAAAATCCATTGAAGGATACAGAGATGAACTCTAAAACAAATTGTGTCAAAACCCAGGTGAGTAAACTTTCAATTCATATAACCATGCTCCAGAGAAGACAGGACAAGGACTATAAAATCCCTTTTGTAAATGCAGATCATTACCTCAGGAGATTACTTAAAACAATCTGTTTTGTTGTAGAAAGAGAGAAAAACAGTTATGAGAAATAATTGCATGTTTTCCTTATTTCTTTAGACTCTGAGGCATCTTCTTCAAATGGCAGGTTTTAGCACATTTTTAGCATATTTTTCCCTGCCAGAGCTCCTCTTCCTCCGAGCAAGCACTGACTGCAGCTCACTGTTTCTCAGCATGTCCCAGCCCACGCAGGTTGTGTGTGAATCCAGCTGTTTGCCCCAAGGAGTGGGAAAAGCAGGACACAAGAGCAAGGCTGACTTACCATTTTCAAGGCTAAAATTTGGCAGTCTCAGCTAGAGCACTGACAACATCTCCTGTGCTGACTAAATGTGACATTGGCTGGAAATTTTTTCTTAAAAGATGCTGCTCTAGGCAGGTTTAAGCTATTACTTGCCATGCCATTGCACAGCTCTGCAGGAGGTTTTTGCAGGCAAACCAAGCTCATTTAAGGAGATGTGTGCATTGCACTACAGAGCCAGAGGAAAATTCTTGCCTCAACTTGAAGCAAGTATAATATTACATTTCTTGAGACCAGAAAATGTTCTGTTACATCCAAGAGATACTTAAAATGTGGCATTTTACTTAAAAGTACAGACACAGTGAAGGTGAATTTTCAAAAGCAAAGCTCTGTAATTTCTCATGTATGTGATGACAACTTTGCGTTTACTTAACATTTTATGAAGAAGCCAAATTTCAGATGTACGAACACTTTGGCCAAACCACAAAAGCACAAAGGAGGTCAAAGATGCATCATTAACTGCATTAAATATTCCAGGCATAGGCCCCTGAATTTAATATTTCATGAACAGTTAGCAATCTATTTTATGAGGATCTGTAAAATACCTTCATTTCTATCCTGCTGCCAGTAGTGAATTTGTTAGCAAACTGTGTCTACTAACTTTGGTTAATGTAAATAAGGACATAGATATGCTGGAAGCTAGGAAAATAATAGACTCAGATTTATAGCTCCTGCCAACTGGTGTAGCTCTGATGGCTTTGCTTCCACTGTTGACATTCAGCTCACAGAATGACACCCACATTTAAGCACCTAAAGTGTGCATCAAAGTCCCCATTTCAGCCTTGGAGACGTAATTTCCCTCTCAGCTGACAGATGGCTTGAATGGTGCTTTGAACTCCACTCACCAATGGAGCAGAGTTCCACTCATGTACCCACGGATGCCAAATCAAGTTATCTTCACAGACCCCACCTGAGGGTCTGATCCACAGTATGAGGAACACAAGAGCAACCCTGGTGGGCCAGATCTGTGCTCTCTCATTGTCATGGCCGGTGCCCCACTTTGAAAAGAAATGGGCATAACTCCTCCCAGTACAGGAAGGTGTTGTGCCTCTCTCTGGATCACAAATTTCCATCTCCCATCCTGTTCTCTTTCTCCAGATACTCCTATCAATTACTTGCACAGCCTCTCCTGCCAACTGTCACAGTCTTCTGGGTTTAGCATTATTTTTAACTCCTGTTTGCAGAGTTTACTGAATGCTGAGTGCCTGGGAAGATGCTTTTTCTAAAAATGACTCAGTGAGCAAGGTAAATCAGACCTTTTGCTGGAGCTAGTAAGGTATTAAATAAAAACTCCCATGTGATTTGCAATCTCATGTTCAGTGATTACAATCAACTGCTAGACATGGCAGTACCATAGTGCTGCCAGAGTGACTTTCTGCCTCTTTGTGATAACCTGAAGAGAGATATTTTCCTCTTCCACAGAAATGCAGTACTTACTAAAGGTTTATACTGCTCTGAGTTTCATTTTTCTCACTTTGCTTATTTATCTTGCCCTCAACTGGCCTGATGCTCCTTCAAAGTACCTGTTAGATTCATCCCTTCCTTTTACAGGTTATTCCCCTTCTAAGTGGTTTTTGAAGATGGGCCTTTTCCTCTAAAGGAATGGGGTTTGTGCCACTTTTTTTTTTTTTTCTTTTGATGGCACAATGACAGCTTTGCTCCCAGGTTCCTGGTCTGTTCTCACTCCCTGTGTGCTCAGTGGCAGCAGTGAGCAGGATTACTGCTACTTCTTATCACCATCAAAGCTGCTTTTCTAGCTGTGATGCTACAGAGGGGACAGGCAAGCAGAGGTAGTTACCAGTGGGGCACCTGCTCTTTCAATTAAAGTCACCTTTCCTTCAGACTTCTGGGTTAGCTACAGCAAATAAGGTGAAGAGCCTGTGCAATGAAGCTCTATTTTTAATCCCAGAGCACAGTGTAGTTCAACAACAAAACATGTGAGGACAGATTTTTGAAAAAAAAAAGACATAAGATCCACACATTTTTCCATTTCTAAAATTTTTCCATTTCTACCCTTATGGATGTAAACAGAAATAAGGTACAGATCCCCAGATAACTGCTGTATCCTCTACTACTGCTGATGCACAAGCCCATGTCATCTAAGGAAGTATCCAGATACTTGCTCAGACTGTACAGTTGCTGAAGAAGCAGATTCTTCAAAACTTGTCATGTGAAATATCTGTCAGACTGGTGGTGTTATTAAGACGAAATTATTTGCATTTTACCTAAGGTATGTGAATTTGCACAGGCTGGACCTGAGACCAAAATATTTTGATTCAAGCAGAAAACAATCCCAATATCAGGTGGCAGGGGTTGGTTTTGGAACACTTTCATTTAAAGGGAAAAAGTGGGAGGAACTACTAAACTAGTAGTACTAGTAAACAAGGAAGTCCCTGAATAAATCTTTTGAGGCATGGGGCTTTTAGGCTGACAAAAGTTCAGCTGCAAACATAATATCTCATTTCCACTAAAGTATTCTGCATTTAAGACTTTTGGCTCATCCAAGGTCCACTGAAGCCAGCAAAAACACTCCCATCTTTTTCCATGTGTTTTGGGTCAGGATCTTTCTGAGGAAGATGTGTAACAAATCCAGCACATAGAAAGGAACAGACACATTTCCGGCCTTGCAGAAAATCTAGCTAGGGTGGGAAAACAGGCAAGAAAATAGACTATTTTTGTGATTTTTTTTTTTGCAACAGTATCTGGCTGTAGATTAATTATTTTTCCTACTTAATAGTATTGGTCCCTTGTTCCCTTACCTTGCCACTGTGTGCAAGTGTCATTTGTTGTCTCTTGTCTCACTGTGAGCTCCTTTGGAGCAAGGACTGTCTTTCTGTTCTGGTTTTGTATGGCCCCTGGCCTAAGGGTTCCCATCCAAGATGCTACTGCAACACACACAAAAAAAAAAAAAAAAAAAAAAAAAAAAAAAAAAAAAAAAAATCAATAAATAATGATAATATCACTTGTAAAGACAGCAAGCAAAAGTGCCAGACTTTGCACAGGTTTTGGCTGGGTTGAACAGTCCCCATAGTCCTCTTCTGTGCCCTTCTGGGCTGCACAGTGCCAAAGGACTCCATGACTTTGTCCCAGCTCTTGCTAAAATGCTGGTGGGAAGTGCTGAGCCTTTTTGTCTACTCTTAGTGACAAGGGTAGAGCCAAAGGCACTCAGCATGTTTCAGAAGATACTCAGTCCCTTGCAGGATGTGGCCCTCATGCAATGCAACTCTGTCATAATCAAGGAGGATGAAATCTGCTACCCAGTCATGGGTACTAAATCATCCCTGTAGTAAGAAAAATGAGAAATTACACATACCACAGCATGAAGCAGCTCATTTTGGAGGGGCTTATTCTGACAGCTTGCAGTTCTCCTGACTGCTTTGCACAGATTTTGTGGACAGTGAAAACAACTGTCCTTCTGGCATGATCTGGAGCTAATTCATCAAAAAGTAACAAGTTTTCCATTACTGGCTCCCTGTCCTCCTTCTGTAGGCATTCTGCCATTCTAGTTAGGTATCCTGGCATCCTGTGCTGGAGCATCCAGCAAGTCTCTTCCCAAGAGCTGTCCGTGGGCTCCCACTCCTCGCTCTCCAGTTCACTGTTGCCTGGACAACGTGTTCCAGCCCTCTGCGCAGGCATCAACATCCCCACACACCGACAGATGAGACTGTGCCACCAGATCACCTTCCGTGGCTGGAACAGCAAAGGCCCCAAACTGCTAATTAAAAATAGATCAGAAGAGAGAGAAGCCAGCAGGCTTCGAGCCTCATCTGAAATGTATGAAGCGAAGCCTTTGGATGACATCAGGAAGCGCTGACTAAGTGATCCAGTCCCCAGGACTCTCACTAATACGACAGGCGCAGCCTAGAGATGAGACTGACTGTTAGGACTAATTAAGCTGACTCGCCGCAAAACGGCCACGAGATCAAAAATTCCATGTAAGGCCGATAATTGATGCCCGGCAAGCCTTTGTGGAGGGGATGCCCTTGCAGAGGGCAATTAAGGGCCGCGTTGAAAGCGAAACGCCGCCTAAGAGCAGGAAGAAATGCCCTGAGGAGCGTGAGGGGAGGGCGGGCAGCCACGCTGAGGGCTCGGCGGGCGAGCTCGGCCCCGCAGCGCGGCCCGGCCNAGTCACAGAGTCACAGAATCCCAGAATCTCGGAATCAGAGAGTCACAGAATCACAGAGTCACAGAATCCCGGAATCCCGGAATCAGAGAGTCACAGAATCAGAGAGTCACAGAGTCACAGAATCCCGGAATCAGGGAGTCACGGAATCACAGAGTCACAGAATCCCGGAATCCTGGAATCCCGGAATCGCAGAATCAGAGTCACAGTCATGGAATCACAGAGTCACAGAATCCCAGAATCTTGGAGTCCTAGAATCTTGGAATCGCAGAATCAGAGTCACAGTCATGGAATCACAGAGTCACAGAGTGACAGAATCAGAGAATCACAGAATCTCACAATCCCAGAATCACAGAATCCCAGAGTGACAGAATCACAGAATCCCAAAATCACAGAATCAGAGTCACAGAATCACCGAGTCACAGAATTAGAGTCACAGAATCACAGAATCCCACAATCTCCGAATCACAGAATCAGAGTCACAGAATCACCGAGTCACAGAATTAGAGTCACAGAATCACAGAATCCCACAATCTCCGAATCAAAGAATCACAGAATCCCACAATCTCCGAATCACAGAATCACGGAATCCCAAAATCACAGAATCAGAGAGTCACAGGGTCACAGAATCACAGTCACAGAATCACAGAATCCCGCAATCCCAGAGTCACAGAATCCCAGAATCCCAAAATCACACAATCACAGAATCCCAGAACTACTAACTTGGAAGAGATCTTCAACACCATTGAGTCCAACCCAGCCCTAACACCTCAACTAGACCACGGTCCAAGGAAATCCGGGATGGTGACAGGGAGTGAGAGCGACAGGAACTCCCAGCCATGCAGGGACCCCAGCTTGCCCCTTATCCATACCTATGGCCACCAAAAGCACTTCCCAGCCAGGTTTTCTACAGCCCTTTTTAAATATCCAAACATGTAATGAAGGCAGATGTTTCCATTCTAGTTTGATTTTCTTTTTATTTAAAGAATAAAAATCAATGAGCCAGACCCATTTTTGATTCTCGCTCATCTCACTTGCAGGCCCTCAACACCACATCCCAGCAGCAGGGCTTTGATTTGGAAACAAGTATTTCCCTGCTTTACTGTTAGCTGTAGAAATCATTGTGGTTATGGAATACTTTTCAGTGTGAGCAGCACTGCCCTTTTAGAGGCAAGCAGCAGTGCTGAAACACTGAAAATGGTTTCCTTTATCGAAGGTGGCAACGAGGAGAGGGAAGCGACAAGCAAGGATTGCAGGCTGACTGCACTGAGTACAAAGCGTGTCAAAAGAGAAGGCAGTTCAAAATGGATATTGATACATAAATTACAAGGTGTCCTTGAACCTCAGAACTATGAGAGGCAGTGCAAAGGCAAAACCCCAGTCAAAAAAAATGCTTGGATTTAATTGTCTTTGTATTAGTGGTGTACTTGCACTGGGAGCTTCAGAGACCACATGATACTTTCCCAGGGATGAGAAAGGAATGGGAACCCTCATGTCTAGGGAAGAGGGATGCTCAGAGGAGAAAGCTCTGCTCTCGCTGTTTTTCCATGTACAGAATATTTCTTTCATAACAACAGCTAAAGCACTCAGAGCTCCAGCCACAGAAAAAAACCCCAGACCTCCCAGTGACTTTGCGGATTTAAACTCTGAGGTCTTTGTGCTTTGATTTTCCAACTGCAAAAAGAGACAAACAATGTAATTTGCCTGCTGGAAAGCACAAAAATGTTGACAGATAACACAGGGGCAGGGGACATACCTGCAAAGGAAGTCCACAAAGTAGGTTTATCACCAGGGGGTTGATTTATCTGTCATCAGTCAGATAAGTAAAAGTGTTCTCAGTCTGACAAAATCCATCTTGTTCAGCAGGTGAGTACTAACAGACAGACAGCTCCTTAGTTTTCCTGGATGGCACCAAAATCTCATGTTTTTCTTACTGAAAAGACTGAATTTCACTCCAGAAGCTGCTTCTCACCTGTGACCAGCTGTGTCCACCACAGCACTCTCAACAGTGAAAATTACAAATACCCTGACACAAAGACAGAAATCCACTTGAACCCAAATATCTCTTTCTTCCTGTAATCAGAGCAGCTCTTTTTCTCAGGACAGTGCATCTGGATCAGGTCTTACCACCAAGTTTCTATTGCTTCTGCAAACTTTCCAGCGAATATTTTGGATGGAGTTGTCAACAATAACCTTGGGAACAATCTCTCATATTTACCAGTCAGAAGCAAACCTCCTATGTAAAAACCCTGTGGGGTCAAAGGATGCTAACCTCTGCCACGTGACAGCAAGTTTTATCCAGTATGAAACACTGGAACTACTTTTTTCTCCCACACCACAGCTTCACTTGCTTGCTGCAGCTCACTCCTTCCAATATCTCAGCAAGCTGTAATGTAAAAATCAAGCCAACCCTGCTTAAATTTTGCACTGAAAAGCATCTGAGTGCCTTTGTGAGGGGAAAGGCCCTAAGTATCAACTAAATTCAACATCATTAGCTGTCTCAGTTTACCCCCATATGCACAGAGCAGGAGAGAAAGGAAAACCACCTCTGCTCCATCCTAGCCATGAGAATGGAGAGTCTCAGTGGATGCAGGGATATAAGGAGGGGTTTGAGTACAAGCAACTGGCAGCACACACAAGTCAAGTTGTTTAAGGAAATAAAGAAGCGGGATGTGCTAAAAGCCAACCATTGTTTCCTCCTGGAGAGTCGCCCACTCTGCAGGCACTTACTGCTCCTGTCAGCTCTGAGGCTGAATTTAATATTTACACAGCTCTGGAGATGACCCTATCTGGATTTGTGTGACAAACAGCATGAATATAAAATCCTCCTTCTCCATAGGCACCTGGTTGGAGCTCTATTTTTCTTGCCAAAACATCATTTTCTGCCTAATCTAAAGGAACTTGGCCCATCAAGGCAGCCTGACATTCTTTGGAGCATCATCAGAGATTTTGAGACCTACATTAGCTGAGCATCCGGCAAGCTTCCAGTCCCCCTAAATATTTTCTAAGCACTCAGTTCCCTGAGGGAAGAGATTTAAGAAGAAATTGGCATGCAGTAAAACTACTTGTATTTGTTCTGCCACTGTCAGAGAAATGGCTGTGGGCTTCGTTTGGAAAGCTGCAGGTTTCCACTAACATTTTGACATTTGTGCTGTTTTGTTTGTATCTGACAGGGCCCAAAGTGATGAAAAATCAATTCACCTGGTCCCCAACTGGGTGCTGAAGAGAGTTAGTGTCTCTGTACACTGCTTTTTCACCCTTGCCTGATGGCAGTCTGCCCTTGGGAGCTGAAATCCCTGCTCAATCCCTCTCTCCTTTTCTGCAGTGTATTCTGTAGTGCACAGCTCATCCCCACTGCCATGAAAATGAGATCTTCTGGCATCCTCCCTTTTGGTATAATAGGCTGGGAATTTGCAGAAGATTCCTTAGTTGAACTTACAACACTGGTAAAACTGCCTGGTTCTGCAGCAGATATCCAGGTGGGGTCATGGAGACTGTGCTGAAAATCCCATGGAGAGGAAAGATGGCCAGAAGGGCGAGTGCCTCCAGAGTAAGCAGCCCCCAGACACATGAGAGGTAACAGATTGGTTGGTTCCATCTTCCTGACATCTCTTTTGATCCATGCCCACCTCAACTTCTGCCAAGGAGGATGAAGCACTGCTGGAGATGCTGTGGCTCAGTGTCCTGTCCTGCACATGGTATCTCCTGGTGAAAGGCAGAAACTGCAGGTTCTCTTATGTTGGATCTGCAGTTATGGAATTTTCATACATTTATTGGAGCAGCTGAAGCTCAGCAACACCACAGTGCAAACCCAGTGCAAACAGCCTGACCCAGACTTGTCCCTGCATCAGCCAATTCCCCTCTCATGGATGCTCCTCCCAGTTTTGGCAGGGCTGTCATAGCACATAAATCCATAGCACTAACCTCAACTGCCCCAGTGTCTCTGGGGGGGAAGATTTTAGCCCAGTGGTTACAGGCAGAACACCCAGCCCCACAGAAGTGCAGGTGCACTTTAGACAATTCACCAGTGGAGAAAAAAAAAAGTGGATTTAGATGCTGGCATCATTGGGAATTCTTGACACACATTGAGCAGGCAAACAGAAGTAAAACAAATACAGACTGAAAACGTGTGGGGCTGTCCTGAGAACAGCTCCTGTGACTCAGCATGACACCCTATCAGGCCATGCTTGCTCTGAGGTCACCCAGCACAAAGCCAAAAACTGACACGTTACTGCAGCTGGATGATAAAACATAGAATAGCTTTTAAAAAGTCAGATTTTTTCATTTTCACCCAAGTTTTCTAACATCTGTAGAGGGATTCCTGCTGAGGCTGATGTATCTCCTGCTGCACAGATGTAACACAGAGAAGAATTGGATTTTCCAAGGCTGTGCAAAAGTGCTGCCCAAGTGCCATGGCTAACAGTCCTTACAGGCTTGTACCTCACCATATATTGTGGCAGCCTTGTCAAGTATCTTATCCTAGTGTAGGCTTTTCCCATAGGATCTTGCTCTAAGGATTTAGGATTGATTCTCTAACACCCAAAGAACAAAGACTGATCCTCCTCTTCAGGCTGCAAAACAAGATCTGGGCCTATTTAAGTGACCAATGTTGGGATTTAGTGTTGGGGAAATTCTTACAGACATTCCTCCATCCTCCCCACCTTCCTGTACAGTGCATGACTGGAGAGAGCATATTCTGGTTTCTCAATGTGGGTTTTAGGTTTAACACTGAATTACAAGAAGGTAAAATTGCCAACAGCCCACACCTCTGTTCATTGACTGATAACAGAAACAAAGAAAAAGAAATATTATGAGCAAACCTTTTTCATGAAGTGCTGGTGTAACTAAATGCCCTCTTTTATTTAGGATATTTCCATGCATGTTCAAGATTTACATTACCACAGTTTGGCTGTGTTAATCCTTAACTAGCCTACACAGCACATGGGCTGATCAGACAGGCAGCTCTTGGAGGGAAGAGGACAGAAAATACAGCCATAAGGAAGGAAAAATGTGTAGGAGTTCAGTTTACAAACCAGTGAAACCAGCCCATGGGCTATAAATCAGGATGAAGTTAATGTGTCTTACTTCAAGAAGACCCCATGCATTGAAAAAATGAAGTCTGACTGAACTAATGAGACTGATTCAAACACAATGGAAAAGATATTTGGTGCTGGTGTGACAGAAGAGCATTGCCAGGAGCAGTCTTTGTTGGATCTGTTTTATTGCAGACATGCTCTTTTCATTCTTGGCATCACTGAGCCAGGGATGTTCACACTAGGAAGCTGAACCCAAATCATCTTGCATTTCTGGAGCTGTCTAAAGCTGGATATTTGGAGCCACCTCTGAAGGAAAGCAGCTGTTTTTTGGTTTTGCTTTAAATTATAGAAAGAAGAGAGGGTGTCTGTGCTGCACTGAGTCCTGTGCTTGGGTGTACTAGCTTGGCATTCATGGCAATTTTCAGCCATCAGGAGAAAGTGACACCTAATATTGTGTGGGCATGGCAGCTCAGAGGGGTCCTGGTGATCACAAGCATTCTATGATCCTGTGGCATTCTGGTTTAAATTTTATGCTTTCAAGGAGGATGGCATAAAAATACATCTAACACTCAGACTGCTCAGAGATCCCTCGTTGTTGTAGGAAGGATAATGTCACACCATCAGAAGATTGTCAACATTCAGTGACTGCCAAATTCTGGCACTGTGTCATGACCTCTGGACACTATTTTATCCTATAAAGAGATGCAAAGAGACAGAAAAGTAAGATCTACCCTACATTCAAAAGAGAGCTTGTAATTCAAGCAGGATATAGCAAGTCCTCAATATCAAACAGAATTTGTGAGTTGTACAGACATGTTTCCCAGATACTACCAGGCTGGTTTATTTGTGTACCACAGCTGTCAATAGTGATGTGCAGTTGCTGCTGAACAGCACACAGAATGTAGGGCAAGTTGCAGAACTGTGGGGCAGGAGCTGGGAGCTGAGGTGTGTTCAGAGCTCTCGTACCACTGCAAGTGAGAATCATTTTAAGGCTCCCCTGAACACAAAGGCTTGGCAGACATAAGGAAGTGGGCTTTGCTTCTAGGTCATCATATGTGAAATGGCAGGGTGAAGTTTATTGAAACAAATACACATACAGCATTTGGATGCTGCTGATTTTTTTCTAAATGCCCTCTTTTATTTTACACTATTGTTAGGTACTGCATCTGCCAATTTTATCTTACTGTGATCCTTTGTCCCTGAGGCAGATCAATTTTCATTCTATTGAATACCTGGAGAAAGGGGGAAAGGTTTTATACAATGTCCTTTGTTCTTTTCATTTTCTTTCATAGTTTTATGGAATTTTTCTGCATCAAAAATACAGTGGTATTTTGTCTGTCTTTGTGATTGAAATTACACAATGTTAAGAACTGTATATTCACTTAGGTTTTAATTTTCAGATGAGCAGTTTCTTCAAGTGACAGGAGTTTAGATGTAACTTTGTCCTTACTGTATATCTGATGTTCCAGTCCCAAAAGGATGTTGAATTAATAGGCTTTATTCTTTATATAATGAAAGCCAGAAGAAAATAATTACATGTAAAGATGTTTACGATTTGATATTCTGAGCTTTCTGAAGCTCTGAGTTTTTAAAATTCCCAGTGAATGCAATGGAAATTGCAAATGTGAAAAACAGATCATTAATGTCTAGGGATGAGTTTATGGCTATTAAATAAATTTGCTTCTGGCTGATGATAAAATTAATGGGGTTTTGGATGTGTTAATAAAGAGATGAAAAACTGACTTGGAAAGATGATTTCTAATGCTTTCACATTCCATTTCTGTCTTAATCCTAAAATGTCTTTGGCCCATGAGCACTACAGACAAGTAAATATTGTACAATTGTATTTACATTCCAGATTAATTTTAAAGGTCTACAAGGATGAACTTGATGATGAAGACAGAAAGTTGGGACTATGATCACTTTTCAGTTCTTCTGTCAAACGCTTCTGATGAATGTCCTCACATAAGTACCAGCACTTCCCCCACTGTCTGTGCTTTAGGAGGAAAATCAGCAGGTGGCTCAGAGAGCTGAGTGATGGGATGACAAGGACCATGTAACACTTAGTCACATATTGAGAACCAGCAGCTGATCACCTTAACCTACCCCCAATATGCTCCTTTGTCCAAATGACACGTGAGGGTGCAGGGGGTCACATTTTCTGCTTCTCAGGGGAGCACTGCTGCCCTTCCTTGTCCTGGCTGTCCCTGACACGTGTGGGGACAGTCACTCATTCTGGTGACAGTGCAGAGAAGGGACAACCCTGCTAACCCTTGTGGGCTGCTGGCTGCAGGGGGGAGCTGCTGGCTGGACACAGCTCACTCTGAGTTTCCCAGCTCCTCTGATCCTCTGCACTTCTCCTGAGGGCTGAGGTGCAGCTCTGAGGAGCCGTGCAGAGAGTGGTAATGGATCAGCTTGGATGATAACAAACCATGGAGTGTATCTGACACTGCAAGGTAGAGAGCAGTTAAAACCCTGAGGTAGTACAATTTTACTTGTCTCCCCTAACATCAGCACATCTGACAGGAGCAAAGCCACTGAATAAGAAAATCCTAACATCCCTTTTTTCAGGGTGAAACTGCCCTTTATCTCACCCAAACAAAAGCATGTGTAGTGTTTTTCACAGTCCCCAAATGAGCATAATAGCTGCTGGCAGTGAACATACTTTCATCATTATCAAGGGCCCTGTGATTATGTGTGTTATTGGTTCCTGTTGAGATTGTTACAGTGAAAGCCATTTGTGGAAAATTAAAATGAATAAAAGCTTTAAAATCTAGTATCATGCTTCACTGTTGTCTTCTAAGGAGTGAAATTTAACTACCTATGTAGGGGTGAAAGCCAAGAGCCCTTGTAAGCAGGAACATCTATTTGCATGGAGTGTTTACATCCAACAAATGTGCTTTATCCTTGATAATTCACCCTGTTTGGGTCCAGGAGAGCTCAGGCACTATTTAAGCATGGAGTGAGGAACAAACACTTCCTCTGTGCTGGATTGAAGTGTGATTGAAGCACAGGTACAAGTCTGCCTGCAGAGTATACTGACCTTTTGGCAGGCTTTGGCACAGATCAGAAAAGTGCCAGCTGAACTAGAAAAAAAAATCATAGGAGGGTCATTAGATGGGGATTAGTTGTCTGGACCAGTTTTCCTGACTTTGGCCTTAACTGGTGTGAGCTGGTGTGGAGATAAGGGAGATGAAGGACCAGCCTTGATCAGAGCAGATCCAAGCTGCATTGTGGAGCCTGGAAAAGGCTTGTGTCCTTGGAATATGCAATGCCACTGAAAGTCCTGTCAGTGCTAAAATTCCACAAGGGAGCACTGAAATCAAGGAGGTCTTTACATTTACTTCTTGTTCATGGTAAATCAGAAAATGACTTATGGGATGGAAGGAAATTTAAAAAGGGTCTTTCTAAAAGCAAACTAGAGGAGGCCACAAAGTTAGAGAGACATTATTTTTATTTCTTCTAATTTTGCCATCCCTTGTCTCATGGAGTATGATGCCAGTTACACGTTCTTTTTCCTTGAAGCCTTGCATTAGCTGCTCTAGCAGGGGTAGAAGGTTCTCCTGTGCTAAGCACACACCTGAGGCATTTTTGAGGAGCCCTTTCTCACAGTGGCCACAGTTTCACATCTCCATTTTCTCTGACCTCCCTGGCTTGGCTCATTGGGTTACTCAGGGCAGCAGAGCCTGATCAGAGAAGGCAAGGTGGCTGAGATGGCACCTGGTGAGACTGGAGTGGTGCTGACTGGCTAGGAAAAGCATCCAGAAGATGCATTTGGGGTGATTTTTAGCTCAGCCTTTTGTTGATGGAGGTTGCTGCCTGAGGGCACAGTTCCACAGCTCTGGCAGTGCCAGCAGGAAGTCTGAGGCCCTGCTCTGAGTGCAGGATGTGCACAGGGAGGTTCCCTACCACCACAAGCCTATCTAGTCTGTGCCTAACCTCTCCAAAGGAGTTTAGCTGCTGGCTTGTTCTGTAATGTGTGCCAACTTCAGTTATGCATCACATGTGCAATGGTCATGACACCTTCTGCTCTGTAGCTTCTATTCCTCTCTCCACATCCTGATACTGGGGAGAATTTGTTTAATCTGCCTTGTTGGGATTTTGGCAGTCTTGGTATGTGGTGACTGACACATCAATTTATTTAGGCATGTTTAAATAAAGGACATCATGGTCATAAATGTAAAAAATACAGGGCCAGCTACATGAGAGGGGCTATTTCCCAGTAAATCCAGCCTTCATTTGTGCTTATAGTTCAAAGATTTCTTCAGGCAAGTCTCAAGCCAGAAGTTATCAGTAGATAAAAGAAGGCTTATCTGCTGATTTAATTGCAGATAATGAAGTAGGGGTAAAGTGGGCATTTTGCTACACAAAACCCAGTTAATATCTAGGGGACATACCTCCAGGAGGATATGCAAAACATATGCATTGAATGATGCATGTTGTATGAAGAATTATGAAACTTCTGCTNGATACCTCCAGCAGGACATGGCAAAACAGTATGAAGAATTATGAAACTTCTGCTTTACCAGAACTGTCAACAGTGGCCAAAATGAAGAAAAAGGAAGAAAGGAAAAAAAAAAAGGCACGGTTAAGTCAGGTGGCAGAGAGATGACTCTACAGAACTACAAATCAAAAGAAGGCAGCATAAACATTAACATTAACATCCACTTTCTAGAGCAGGCAGGATGGTGCAAGGCTCTGCTGGTAGCTGTGAGAACTGCTGGTAGCCCTTGTACTCTGTTCTGCTGTGTGTGAGCACTTCTCCTGGCTTTTAAACAGAGGAAACTGGTCTATACTGGGGTTTGCAGCAGAGTGATTTTTAGTATTATTACTGAAAAACAGAAGTTTCAGCTACCACCTGAAATTTGGTGCCCTCCTCCTACAGGTCACTGCAAATTGACAGGGCAGCTATTAACCCAAATTGCTTCCAAGAGAAACTGGGCAAGCATTAGAAAAAGGGAATCTTTCAGTCAACTGATTGGGAAGTGGGGCACATGGGGATTACAGGTGTTGCCAAGACTGCTCTGGAGGCTGAGTTGGCTTCTGATAAGCCCAAAAGCTGTATCTGTGAGCCCTACATAAGAGAAGAACACCACATCATGTTCCCCAGTGAACTATAATGGTGTTTTTAATGTAGAGAGAAAATTCTTCTTTCCTGACAATTCCTACAGAAGAATGGGTATTTTTTGGCCTTTTTTCTCTCTGCTGCCTTTATGCAAGAACTAGCTTCAACTCTAATTTTTCCTTGAATAGATTTTGTGAGGCTGCAGGCTGACCCAAAAGCCCTCAGCAAGCAGAAGAAAAATGGTAGTGCCAAGAGCTCTGCAATAGCCTGCGGCAGCCCAGCAGTGCACTGAGCAGCCAGAGTGTCAGAAGGGCAGCTTGGAAACCCACTGCTGCTCATCTCCACTGCCTAATTGGCAGAAAACTCTGTAATTGCTACAAGTCAACAACACCAAGAGTTCAACACAGGAATCAAACAGGGAGGCAAGTTAAATGACTGTTCCTAGCAGGTACATGCTTCTAGGAGAGCCCGAGGCTGGGCATCTCACAGCACGTGAGCTGCAGAGCAAGCTCCTATCAACACATGCACAGAACCTCCAGCAGGAAATGGGCTGACCTCAGTGAAAATGCTGATGAGCAGGGAGTTTGGCAGGTGTTGAACTCATGGCACTGAAAGCAAGCCTTATATAGTTGGGTTAAGAAGTAAGAAGCCTTTGCCTTCTTGTGTAAAGAATTTATGGACACACCTATCCCATGAGACCAGGCATAGCTCCTTCCTGCTTAAAGACAAATGTACCTCTCCAACTCTGCTGTATTTCCATGTGCAGAGACCAAGTTTTTAACTAACCTCAGGTAAACCTTGAGAAATGGCACTCTGAAACATCCAGGGTTTATTCCTTTTGATTCATGTAACCCATCTAAATGGCCTTCTGCCCAAACTCTCACACATCTCCTCTGCTGCATCATCTTGTCTCCCACTTCTCTGCAGACTTATAGAAGAGCAGCCAAAACATGAGGGCAGAATGATTTCAAAGAAGCTGTGCCAGCCTGCCCTATAAATAATGCATACACATCTTTTGTAGTGGTGAATTTTGCTTCTGAATCACCAACTGTGTTATCTTTCCCATTTCTGTCTTCTGCTGCAGCCTTCCTGTAACCCTCCCAGAATTAAAGTAATGTAAACAGCAGATTTGAAGTGTGCTTTTTACTATGGGTTCAGCAACCCATCAAATGGATCTTTCCACTCACTGATTTCACAGATAAGCAGAGCTCCTTATCCAGGGAAAAGGAAGATATGGAACTGTGCTCAAAGATGGCAGTAGACAAAAGGCCTTGAATTATAACAGCACTGCAGTGCTCAGTGAGAAAGGGCATTAAATACAGATTATGAGAAAGGACATTA
Source organism: Peucedramus taeniatus (assembly GCA_013400575.1). NCBI lineage: Eukaryota > Metazoa > Chordata > Aves > Passeriformes > Fringillidae > Peucedramus > Peucedramus taeniatus. The sequence continues at coordinate 59,040 of WBNO01009266.1, forward strand.
AATACAGTTTTTGTAAAGCAAACAGGACTGTATCCAAGACAAACCTGACCTTGACCATCCATTTTACCACTTCAGGGAGAAAAACTCCAAAGGTTTCAGATACTGGTGAGCCAGAAGTAGAAATTTAAAGACTAAATTAGACATTTTCCTGTAAGCCAAAATTTACTTACAACTGATAGTTGACTTCAAGATAGCACACTATATCAGTACAGTGGTGTGTGAGCAATTGACTGAGATACATGTTTGTGCAGCTTTCTTCCTTAAAATAAATGCAAAAGTTTGAGATTTGCAAATTGAAGAGCTATTGACCCAATAATCTCTTTGTTTTGCTTGAAGAGAGACAGATCCTGCTGAAAGTGTCATTCCAGCCAGGAAGAAAAAAGTGATCACTTCAGGAGTTCAGATGAGGGGCTGAACACTGTACTTCCATGTCTGAAAGGTTGCCAGGGTGAAAGAACCAAACGTCATTAGGTCTGACCTGTGGCTCAGTGCATTTATAATTATACCAAGTGTGCTAATGGCTCTGAAGCAGGGACTAAGTGCATGACACAGCCCCCCATGTCCTCTGCAGGAAATCAAACAGATCCTAAAAGCAAAGGAGACAATGCCATCAAAAATAAAGCCCTGCAAGCCTCCACCAGCTGAATTATATTTATATACAGATGCTTGCAGATCCAAAAGCACATAGACATACTTACTGTCATTCCCTCCTATCCTTCAGTTTGGTCTTGCTGGCTCGCTGAGGCTGAGCATTGAGGCCAAACAATGCACTTGGCTCCCCAAATGTCCACAGAGGTGGGATACAGTTTTTTCTCTTCCTACCACTTATTCTTCTTTGAGAGGCTGAACCTGATGTTGACCACACTTGAGAGGAGGATGGACTGACACATCAAGAAGAACTGACACATCAAGAGGAACTGACACATCAAGATCTGAAATGAGCCCTGCAGTTGTGCTATAGGTGTCTGTAAGGCCTCATATTTTTGGATGCCAGTGTTATAAAATTAGTTCAATTCTCAGACAGCAATAGATGGAGTAGCTCTTAAAAGATGTGCATTTTCTGCAATGGTAATATGTAGTGGGGAAGCACTGTAAAAACCCAACCTATTAGCACATAAAATACTGTCCCTCCCCACCATCAAGGGGGACAACTCCCTCTTCTAAAACTATAGATCTGATCCCTTCTTTTTCTTAAGATATTGCAAAGCTTATCTTTGGGGTCTCCATTCCTACAGAATATGAATCTTTTTCCCCATTAACACTTGGCTCACAGACCCAGCAGAAAGGCAGGGACAGAGATGCACAGGATTGCTGAGTTCCTCCTTTCCCTTTCTCCAGCTTTTGTACAGTCAGTGTTGGCTGTTCAGGGGACAGGATGGAGGGCCCAGAATGGTCCTGACTGGCTGCTGTAGAAGCCTGACAGAATTTGGAATGTTCCTTTGCCTCTCCAACCTCCCAGTGCTGGGAGCACTGGCAGCATGGAGACAGTGCACTGGTGATCTCTGTACCCTTTCTTTTCTACCTCCACGCCCCTGGATTTTAATGTGTTCCAGGCTGTCCCTCTTATGTGGGTATCCCAGTTTAGCTGAAGCCTCTACAATAATACCATTCATACACAAACAATGTGGCTGATGAGTCATGCCCACTTAATGTCTTGAAGGACTGGACTCCACTTGTCCCACTGCTGCTATTCTGTTCCCCAGCAACAGCACAGGTTCTCAGGAATTTCAATCACTTCCACTGCCTCCTGGCATTTTGTTCCCTGAACACTGAGTTCTCCCCATCTATTCCAGGAGCAGGTGGGCACCTGGGTTACTTGGATGCAATTGCTTGCAGGACATTCCTCCATGGGTGTTTCTATTCCCCCTCAAGCACAAGGGATCATTAATGACCTGTAACTTGGATCATTAACTATTATTTATGCAGAAACTCAGTAGAACATTGTCAACTTGAAAAATCATGTTCCTCAATGAAAACATAAGTTGTTGCTAAAGCTAAAAACATTGACCAAATTTTCTTTTTCAACTTCTTGATGCCCTTGCCAGCAAGCTGAGCAAACCTATGCCATTTTCTTTCTGCACTTCCATTTGTGTTTTCCAGTTCAGTCCTTACCACCACTGTTAGACTCTTGGGCAGAAACAACAAAACCCAATAAAACCTAATTATTAGAACACTATTTAAGATAAGCTTCCCTTTCTAATGACATAAACCTTCCTTATCACATATAGCTGTGCTTTCCTCAGGCATTTTCCAGCAGTGACTCTTTCAGCACAAAAGAATAAAGCTCCAAAGTGCTGAGTTTGAAAGCGTGCCAGCCTTTATTGACAAGGAAGAGCCAGGGCTTTGCAGAACTGTGAAACTGAAGCCTATGGAGAAAGATACATTATGTATAAGAAGATATTCTAGAAAATACCCAAAGGGAAAAACGAGCCAGCCTTGAACAACTGTGACAGACTTCCAGCCTCAGCACTTACATTTCTGTTGAAATCTGATGATGAAAGCCAATCAAGAAGCTGAGATCAATGAAAGTCAAAGATTCACAGGTTCCACACAGTGATGAGCCTCTGTATAAAGTTAGATGACTTGGAAAAGGAAAGACAGGTGAAAGATTTGGTTGCCTATTTTCCATTAGAAATTTGTAAGAATTAGGTTTTCAAACTCCAAGAGAAACAAATTCTTACCTAAATGTAGTAAAAACTCAGGGGGCAATGTGAAATTGCATCAAGCTAACAAATGCATGGAAACAAAATAATTGTCAGCAAGAGTTTCAGCCTGGTTGTCTACACAAATGTGGCAGCCACAGAGACAGCAGGCACAGGAAGGACTCAGAGGTCCAAATATACTCGAGACATTGACAAAACAAATCACTCTAAAACAAAAAGAAACCAGACTTTGACTGACAACCAGATTTATACATTGACAGCCTCAAGCCCCTCTCACACAGTTAAAATTCTTGACTGATCTTGCATGTGCTTTATTGTGGGGCAGTCACTGGTATCTATGCTTTGTCTGGAAGCCCCCAATATTTCAGATATCTGGTTCCACTAAGGAGCTTATTCCTTTAGAGTTATCTTAAAAGCATGGTGAGGGAATTGATTCATAATACAGGTTAATCCATTCCAGAAGACCACTCCCAGCATCCCAAAACAGAGCCTAAAATGGCAATAGCCTAGTCATGCTTTTACAGACAATAAAGAAAATAAATGGCTTATATTCCAGCTAAGCGGTGCAAATGCCAACATTTTTAACTTACAATGATAGAAAGAGCAGTTGTTTTCCAAGAAAATGTATCAGCTTGACACAGCTTAAATCCCACCGTGATCTGCTTGGACCCTTTTTGTCTCATTCACATTATTTTCAGTCCCTAGAAGAAGACCCTTTCAAGGACATCCTAAGGAATGCCCTCTCTGTCTATGAAATCTGCAGGCTGAGGAAGCTGTTGGTTTGTTCAACCCCTTTCCACAACTTTTCCAGCCCCAGTTTCCAGCACTTTATGCCAGGTTTGACAGGAGTCAGCCTGAAGCCTTGCCTCTTCCCACATCTCAGAGATTCCTGATGGATAGACCTGGGCTGCTAAGTATAGCAGCACCTGCTTATCTCTTCATTTATTAAAATTCAGCTATAAATGTTTGACTCCCAAAGTTCTTCAGGTTAAACTCCCAACCTGCTTTTCTAAATACATTTTTTAAATAATTGTCCTTAAAGAATGGACTGAAGCCCTTCTGTTTCTTTCAACCTTTCCCAGCCAGGGTGTCACTTTTTCAGCAGGGCCTGTTGTAAAGTCCCAAACAATTGTTCTGCAAATGCTGTTTCCAAAAATAGCATTTGGGTCATTTTCACACTACATTTCCATCTGGAGGAGATCTTTTCTCAGCGGCTCCAAACACATGGATACATAATGGAAAATACTGTCATGGCTTGAATAATGGCTCCATTGAACAGAGAGCAAAACTCACTCAGCAATGAATCCCAAAGCATGCTGAGCCCTCAAGGTCCAATTTTCCAAAGCTGTTAAGCATGGATGTATGTTGTTTTAAGCAAGCTGCTATTGTAGCACCTTGCAAGATTTATTGTTTGTACTCTGGTGGCACGTATTGATTCCTGGGATGTGCAGAGCTGAAATAGTTGTTACAGGAAGAACCTCTAGAGCATTAGATCTGGAGCACTGTATCTTGGCTCACTGCTCCAGCCACTTCATCCACTCAGCCTCTCTCCCTCTGCACATCTGTAGGTATCATTGCACATCTCTCCTGCCTTGCTTTCCAAGCAAAACTTCTCAAAACATCTCAAAATTGATTTGATTTTGAGATCAACCTAGGGCCCTTGAGCTCCGCAGTCACTTCCTCAGGAAGTGTTTGAGAAGCCATCTGTGTGTGTGAGCCCAATATCTGATTTGCTTAATGAGGCACATCAAACTCACCCAAATCTACATCAAAATGCAATGAATGGTGTGATGTAGAAGCAACCCTTGATTCACCAGAGTAAATTAATCAGTAGCTGAACTCTGAGGAAGGTGGTGGAGTCCTTTGACTGCAGGCTGCTGGGGTCTTTGTGGTAGGGCTCTTCATGTTTTATCTACTGAAACAATGAAAGGCAACTCATTAAAAACCTCAGCTCTCTGGACTTATCAGATTTTCAGATTTAATACAATTTCTGCACTATTTCCTGCTGTAATTTCCAGCTAGCATGACTTGAAGCATGAAAATTGGCACAAAATTAAGAGAACCAATTTGGATGTATTCATTTCATCTTATGCTTTTTGTGTAAATCCCATGATTTCTTCTTGTGGACTGCTGGATTTGTCAGCCCAAATTGCCTGGAAGATTCTGTGACTGACCTTGAGGCTTTCACACAGTGGTTCCCATGTAATTTCATCACGGTGGTGGTATTGAGGTAACACAGTAGCAAACTGCATTTTTTTGCAAACAAACAACACACCAGGATTATGCTGGGATCATCCCAAATCCTGCAGTATGGCTGTCTCAAGGTGAAGGAGTGGCTTCGAGCAATGAATGCCAGAAAGTACAAGGCTGAGGTTTTATCAAAGGCTGCTGGGAGCCAGGGCAGGGCAGGGGAACACCCTTCCTAAGGGGCCAAATGCCTCAGGCAAAACTAAATTTGGGGTCTCTGTTCCTACAGAATACGAACCTTTTTCCCCATTAACACTTGGCTCACAGACCCAGCAGAAAGGCAGAGGTGTTTCTGTACCCTTCTCTTTAGGAAGGATGGGCCCAAGGGCAGTTCTAGTGCCCAGGCACAGCCTGCTGAACACCCTCGGGAAGTGACAATTCCAAGGAAATGGCTCAGCCTCCCAGGCTTCATGTGCCAGAACACTTTGCCAGGAGGACTGTTCCCCACAGAGCCAGTCAGTGACCCAGGTAGAAGGACCTGGATGCTTTCTCCAGGCTTTGACTGGCAGGAGTATGTGGGCATCCAAATGACCAACTGTGTGCCAGTCTCAGACAGAAAACCTCACACTGGCTAACTGCAGACTGAATTTGATTATAAAGTTCCTGCCCTGATGTACATGAGCCATCAGGTGACCTTAAATGAATAAACTGTGGGTCTAAATGACAACTGATTATAGCAGGTTGCTTTGACTAGGTGGGGTTAAAACAGCTGGAACTTTACCCAATTTGCAGAAGTTATCAGTGGTGGATAGAGAATGGAGGGGCACTGAACTGCTTTGGTGTTGAAGAACATGGAGACCAGCCTGACTCATCAATCCCAAAGTTAAACCTTCTGAGGATGTGGAGAACAAGGTTTTCTGACAGAAACTGGCACCAGTGAGGATGTAACAGGCAAATTACTGCTACAGGAACCAACGAGTGATAGTACTGATAATCCATCTAAAGCTGCTGAGCTGACACAGCTGGCACAAAAACATCTGACCGAGAATCAATAATTTTATACTATAATGTTGTGGTGTGTTTTACATGCTTTTTATAATTGTTCTGTACCTTGGTTTATCCCAGTTTTCCCCTATTTCAGTGGTTCTGCCCATGTTGCCTCCTCCCTCCTCCTTCATGTCAATCCCCTGCCTCCACCCCCTGACTCATCTATAATCACAGAGTCATTCCCTCAGCCCCTCCCTGGTGTCCTGTCTGTCACTCAGCAGCCCATCCCTTCCCCTAGAAACTTCTGTTAAGGGCATCGAGTGACCGGTTCAGGAACCGGGGTTCCTCCCACAGGTTACCCCCGTTGGTCTCCCCAGAGACCCATCTTCCCAATGTCCATATCCCCATGTTTCCCCATTGGCTCCCTATCTTTGCTCCCTCCTCCCTTTATAAGATGCTTTATGATCAGGTTCAGGGTCTTCGGAGCGAGGTCACGCTGGGCTCTGGGTCACAATCCCTTAATAAACCTGGACTGATCCCTCCATCCTCCTTCTTCCACCGTCGTGCCTTTGCCTCACCCGCCAAGGCCAGAGCCTGAGCCCCCTCCTGCCTGCCCTGGAGAGGGGAGAGTGTCCCCAGCTGTCACTGTGCCACAGCTGGGCGCTCCGAGGGTCACTTGGAGAGGCACAGCAACACTATAAAATCCTACCTTTAATGGCAGGGACTCCTAACAAACCTTTTCTAAGAGCATTTGTGAGATTCTCCCATGAGCGGGGATGCTCCTCAAGGCCAGGTGAAAGAGATTTGCCCACAGTTGTTCATATGGGAGAGTAACACCCAGTCTCTACTTAATAATTTTTTTACTGTCTTTAATATCATTGCTTCAATATTGCTTCAGAAAATACCCTGGTGTCGCCCTGATTTTCTCAAGTTTTATTGAGCCTTCTGATGTTTATATTCTTTACACAAACTTTCTCATGCACTTTAGGTAAATAACTTATTGTNCTATAAAATCCTACCTTTAATGGCAGGGACTCCTAACAAACCTTTTCTAAGAGCATTTGTGAGATTCTCCCATGAGCGGGGATGCTCCTCAAGGCCAGGTGAAAGAGATTTGCCCACAGTTGTTCATATGGGAGAGTAACACCCAGTCTCTACTTAATAATTTTTTTACTGTCTTTAATATCATTGCTTCAATATTGCTTCAGAAAATACCCTGGTGTCGCCCTGATTTTCTCAAGTTTTATTGAGCCTTCTGATGTTTATATTCTTTACACAAACTTTCTCATGCACTTTAGGTAAATAACTTATTGTTTTGCATTCCTTTATGGAGGACGAGCAACCTGACAGACAGTTGGGTTGCCCAGTGACATTGAGGAGGTAACATTATAACCCTCCAATGACACTGGGATTTTAAAAAGATATAAATATGGAGTCAGATATTTTAATAAAAAGTTTTTTCAGTTTGCTACCACCAGAGCTACTCCGTGTCATTCTTGTGTCGCCTCCCGGGACGGGGGTGACACCCTGGTAGCTATAACTGCCTATACTGTGCAGTAAATGATTCTGATTAAGATATTTTATTCTAATGATTATCATTGGAATTATCAATACAATAAATAATTTATCTTATTAATATATCTGGGTTGCTATCCTTAATCCCATGGAACAAAGCCGTACAAAGATTCATTGCATCTATAAAAACCCTTTGACTAAGTCTGGGACTAGGATTGGACCCAGCCACATCCATACTCCTCTCTGAGAAGGAGTTTAGGAGGATAGGGAGTCCTTTCTGCACCTTGTGACTCAACAGGAGAGCTTCTCAAATAAACTTAGTTCAAAGCTTCTTTCTGCTCACAGCATTGATCTTGAGGAGACAATACAAAAAACTTGCTCACATGCCATGTGCAATTGAAGTTTTAAATGGACATGGTGTAAATCAGACCTCATTTCAAATGGAAAGGGGTCAAATCCATTTTCCCAAGTTTATAATATTTGTCTTCCCAAACTTTTGCTTATGCTTTGTTTGGGTTTTTTTCCCTTGTGTTGCATCTTTGCACTTGCTGTTAGAGAACTGACCAATGTCCAACACTTACTAAATCCAATTAATTAATTTACATCCAGATTCAACTCAAACCACATCACAATGAAGTTGTTTGCTTCTATTATATAACTGTATGTATGGGAAATAGTTGATTATTTTCAATGAAGAAGGTTTTAAATTTTGCCACTCCTCCTTGGCTTTTGTTGCGTGGGATTTTTTTAGCACAACAATGAAGTATTCTGCAGTCCTTACAATCCATTCTTCAGAATTACTTCACAGATTCAAAATCACAATTATTCAATGCATTATTTGGCATGGACTACTTTTTTTTGCAGGCAATATACAGCAGTCTATTTAGAGAGAGGAGGTCGTGTTATGATGGGCCTTGCACATCACATCTTACCTTGAGTCTCTGAACAGAAATTTATAACCTTCTCCTTTGTCCTCCTTTGTGAATGCTCACAAAATAACCTTGGTATTTCCTTTCTCTTGCACATCTTGGTATTGAAACTTACTGATGTCATTCTTTGGGGGAAGGAAATATAAAAAGCACAGCTCAGGAAGAGGCATTAGAAATGTGGACCAGAGTTTGAAAAAAAGGTTTTCATTAGTTTCCAAGTAGGAAAATCAGTGATTTGATAAATGGCTTAAATGTGTAACACTTATCTCTTTATTGCCTGTATGTATTATCCAAGTGTTAGCTAAACAGCCAAAGTTAGACAGACAATAATTTTCTGCATCTTTAATGCCAGAAGTCAGAGAGAGTTATGATGTCTACTGATTTCACCTTAAACAATTGCAACTTGAAGAATTTGCTGTTTTCATACACAATACTTTTTGTCTTTAATACATCCCCAAATGAGGCACAGTGGCTTGCATTCTTCTTAGGGAAAGAATATTCCTCCTTTGATGAATTTGGAGGCCAGAGATGACAAAAGAAACATGGGCAGTACCTGAAAGCACTCAAGTGGCAAAGCTATATCACAGCTCAAAAATTCCTGGCTTCCAAATTCCTCTTCAGGCTTGTACTAAACTGCTACTGATGAGCTTTACATGCTTTACAGTCTGCTATACATTCACCTCCTACACACACCTTGAGTAGTGAGGTACAGGCACACTTTCTAAAGCAATTAAAAAGAAAAGGAATTAATTCCATCAGAGAAGATGGACTTATCATTATTGAGTTTCTGTGAGGAAAAAAAATGTGGATCCATAGTTTTACCTCTCTTTTTTCATTTATTTATATGGAATGAAATCTGATGTAAAGAGAATCTGTCCCCTTGAGATGTCATTCTGTCCCCATCTATAATGAACAAACTGGAAAAAGCAGGTTGGTGTACCAACAGTTAGAAAAAACAGATATATTCAGTAATCCGTGCTGCAGGCACCATCTATCTTTAGTATCTTAATGCTTCCAAGTGATGAAATACCTTCTGCACCACTATAAAAAGGCTGGGCTTCTGTTTGCTATTTCATATGGTCAGTACTTGAACTATGGATAATATTTAACCTAGAGCTTGTGATCAGCTTGAGAAACACAATTTATAGGATCAAATTCCTTTAGCCCTCAGCCCTCTGTTCTGTATTTCTAGGGATGGGGCACGGGAGCTTTGCTCAGTCCAGGAAAACCTTTTACAGCACTGTAAGGGAACAGTAGGGGATCCAAAAGGCAGCTGTTTTAGGCACACAGAGGAAACAAAACACTGTGTTCTGTGAAACAGGCCTGGGTCACCTCATGTGGTTTTCAGTAAGGTCATGGAGATTCCCATGTGGGCATCTAAGTGTAGACTTCGGGCCACAGTGTTGAGAAAATAGCTCTGATGATTTCAGCATGAACAGAACCATGATATGGAGTCATATAAAGGATGCATTGAGACAAGCCAGGCTGAACAAATGGTCCATTGTTTACTGGAGACTTCTCTGAAAGGAGCACGGGAAAGATAATGATGGATGCAGAACCTGGAGATTCAATAATGGACAATTATGAACACCTTCAATGTTAATTCTCTTTTATTTGCTAGGGACACAGACAGGGCAAGCAGATACCTGGGGTTCCCCAGGGTATAAGGCTCCTTCATGGGTGGCTGCTCTGTGCTGCCACTGGGTATTTTGCTTTTCCTCTCCAAAATCTTTGAGCTCAATGGCCAGCTGGAATGACATGATTCAAAAATCCAGTTGTCTTCCCTTTGCCACCCAGCTCAGGGATGGAGGGAATGACACAGGTTTGAGGCAACTGGACTCCTGCAAAGTCTACCCTGTGTTTTGGTCTCCTCAAGAATCATGAGAAGGATTAAGTGATTTTTTTAAGAGCCTCCTGGTGTTTTTCATTCCTCCCCTCTGGAATTCAGCAAGTTAATAACTTCAACTTGTTTCTAGCCACATACATAGAAAACACAGAAAGAGCACAGAAGTCTGTACACATTGGACCAAAGGCCCCTCTGCTGTGGGATCCTTCTTCAGCAGCCAACAAATTACCATGAGCATAGGGGGTAAAATTAATTCCATCCTCTGCCTATGTGGAGGTGCATGCTCTGAACAGAACCCCAAGGCCAGTTCAAGGCAGAAACAGAATCACACATTGGAAAATCACAGTGACTTTTCAGAAGTTCAACAGACCCATCTGCTTCATCCACTGCAGCCAAGAATTATTTATTCAAAATGTTTAATACAGCAAAAGTGAGGCTAAATATTTTATACATATTATACACACACACACACACATATATATATATTTGCAATTGATATTAGTTTTCCACCTCTATTTAATGTTTGCTGCAAAGAACACTCTTTGAGTGTTGCCTTTCTCCTTAGATGGCAAAAGCACCTGCAAATTAATTTCCCCTTAATCTTTAAATCAGCAAGTACGAGTTTGCAGAAGATGCTTCCGTGTCTTCCATATCTTCTTTGGGAACATGTACAGCACACAGCCTCCCTGAGACTTCCCAGCTTCAGCTGAGGAGCACAGGGGTTATTTGCAACCACCTCTTCCATCTGCATTTCATTGCACAGCTCTCAAAAGCAGGTCTTGGAAAGTTTGGAAATTTCACACTCTGTGCTTGATGAGAGTGTGGAGAATGATCCCTTCTTTTGCACCAATGCACACATCATCTCTGGGCTCCCCTTTTCAAACCCTGCCTCCAACACTGCTGTGACACTTTGTGACACTTTGTCTGCAGCACTGCCCCCAGCCAGAGAGGCTGCAGCTCCTGCTTACCACGCTCAGCACTTAAATCCAGGGAGGCTGCAGCTCTGGTTTCTCTGTCAGGAGCCCTGACTTGCCAGGAACTCAGCCAGGCTGCAAAGGGCAGGTGCCTTTTCCCCTCCACACTTGCTCCCCTCTTCTCTCATGCCCTGAGTCCTGGCCAGGGAAGGACTGAGCAGAACATTGCTCTAGGTAAGGGGGTCTCTATCTGCAGGCCAAGAGGGGCAAGGGAAAATTTCCTGCCTTGTTCCAGTTCCAAAGAGGAAACATCCTTTATGCTCCTCTGCCTCACAAAAGGCTCAACAGCCTCAGAGCCTTCCTGCTTTTAAATTACCTTTGAACTAAACTTTGAACTGAGCTGGGACTCCTGTCAGCCTCCTTCAGCTCAGCAAGTGCTTTGTCTCATCAGGCTGTGGAACCATGAGTCCCTCTGCTGCAGGAGGAGCTCGTGTCTTTGGGTTCCAGCCTGGGACAGGTGCAGAAGAGGGCACAGAAACCACATGGTCACTGCTAAAGGAACCACTTCCACACTTTATTTCTCTGAAAATGGGGAATGTGTGTTGGGAGCTCAGAACACCCAGGATTTACCAACAGACTAGTTCTGGGTGCAGAGATATAATTGGTTTCTAAATATGAGGTTTCCATCTGGAGAGGGTGTTCCACAGGATTTTCAGAGTATTCCAGAGAGTCCATTCACCAGCAAGATTCAGCTAGCAATAATACTATTGAGCTTTGATGTTACCTAACAGGATTCTACATTACAAGCAAGGTAAACTGTGTTTCTATTTCCAGAATGAAATCCAGACACATCTTCCTAGAGCTGTTCTGAGACTCAGTCCAAAACTACTGACTTAGAATACACACAGAATTACACCCAAAGAAGGCACTGGCTCAGGTATGAGAAGCTCTGGAGATGTGGGGATAATTACCAGGATTTCTGTCACCCTGCCTGCCCAGAGACAGCACCACACTAACATGATTATACCATTTCTCTTCCAGGGAGGACTTGGCTGGGAATTTCACAGGCCATCTCCTGCATTCCCCCTGTGTACAAACACCACGTGCCCAGGGCCATCAGCAGCAGCACTGCACCAAGAGAAGAGAAGACACAGCTTGGCTTCAAAAGGTCACAAGAACTGCTTGGCTCTGCAGCAAAAAAATTACTGGAAGTGTTGGGTGGGAGAAAAAACTTTCTGATTTAAGCACTCCTGCAATTAAATCCTTCTGCAAAATACATGGTTTCTTCTAGTAAGTGGAGACTCAAGGGGTTCTGAATTTCAATTAACTTCCTGAGCAAAAATAAATCAAAACTATCTAGCTCCAATTTTTCTTCATGCCATCCTGCAATTATAAGGAACTTTATCAAAACCACCAAGTATAGAGTAAGGGGTCCTTAAAGAAACTCACAAAATCATTGCTGTATCTTTATTTCAAATAAGAGTGAGTTGGATTTTCTACTTCAGCAAATAAGAATATATTAATACATTTAGCCCAAAGCCAAGGTCTTCTTCTTTTTGTATTAAAAATAGCTTTTTTTTCTCCATGTATTTTCTGCCTAATTAAAGAACAGGCATTAATTAATGCATAAGCACGATCAATTTGTCAAATCAGAAACAAAGCACACCAAAGACTATAATGCATCTTGCCCATTTATTGTGTTCTATTATAGACAAAGAGAAGTACAGAACAATCACTCTGTTACCATAAAGTTGCAGTGTCACTCTGATCCCTTTGGGAGTCAGACAACATCCACTTGTCATTCATTCCACCTTTTTATTGTAACAAGCTGCATATATCAAAACTCAACTGTAAGCAACCATTTTTCTCAATGAAAACATGAACAAAAAACCCCAATTCTTGTAAAAGGACTTTGCAAGATTCTTTAGGGTACCAGCAGAATAGGCATGCACAAGATCAATACCAAACCATAGACATGCTGCCCCCTGAAAAGGGGAGCTGTGCTGGAAAATTCACAGGTTCAGTGCTGGGACTCCATCTCCTGCAAAAAGCTGGCTGAAAAGCTGTGCTTTGGTCCAAATATGAGTGGGTGTAAAGAAGCCAAAGGCTGGTGCTTTGCAAGGAAGCTGTGTTAATCCTACTGTTTTCTTTGTACAATAAAATTCGGTCTCTGAGGAAAACCTCTATTGCTCTATTCACCAGTGCCACAGTGCAGTGTGATGCTACCAGAAGGGAGCTGTTGCTGTGTCATGCTGCTTCTCTTGTACACAAAACAGGTCCCAAGGACCTCTAAAGGGGTTTGCTGGAATGCTACAAAGGACAAAGCAGATTTCTTTTTTGAAATGGAGGTACAAGGAAGGTTTTCCTAGCTGAGAACCACACGCCTTTCAAACAACTTTGGCAAAATATATGGCAACATGCTCCTTTGTGTTACTGAGTATGAAGTAATAAGTTGGCAGTGGGTTCAAAGTTCCCTATTTCCCTGTGTTTGATGTTGTAGACAAAATGGGAGAGAAGCAGTTTGGAAACATACAGATAGCTTCCATCCTAACTTACTGAGCAGGCTGGGAGCAAAATATCAAAAACGCCAGCCACTTGCAGAAAGACAGACATACTAAAAAGAATGAGTAAAATTACTTTGAAAACTACTTTTTTGTAGATCCTGCCCCTATATTTTTGTTTGTATAAAATTTTGAGCCTGTACATAGATGCTGGAGCTGATACACAAATCTCTACTTTGGGGATGATGTCTTAAGCCCAATGAAAAATGTATTACTATCAACAGTAACTTCCCACTGGGGCTGTTTTCTGTTCTCCTTCCCAAAATAAAGGAAAATATGCAAACAGTGAGAAAGGATTTGCTATTCTCTTTTGAAGAGTAACAAGGCACAATCTTGTTGTCTACAACTACTACACTGCTTAAATTGGTTTGTTCTCTTGTCTCACACTGCAGCAGGAATACAAATAACACAGCACTGTAACCCACCCTGACAGAGTGCAGAGTCCATGCAAGAGCTAAGGACCATTTTGGTAGAATTTAAGTATTTCCCAAAATACAGTTCACAAGAGACTCCTGGGCAGGCAGGCATTGTGTAGGCTCTCTGCCAAAACTCTCTGTAGAGGCCAGTTTGAGTGGCTCCATCCAGCATGTGATTTGCTTAATGAAAGACACTTCTCCAGAAGATTTTGGCAGACGCAATCAGTTCAACTGCCAGGCAGTATTCATGTGATTACAAATGTTACTGATCACATTAGATACTTAATAAATCTCTCCAAAAAGATCACAGCTACTGTGTGGCTCTGAAGAAATCAAAATTGTGAGACAGATTACTGTGTTTGCTGTGCACTGGACTAGTGATACAACTGGGGAACAAATCCCTTCCTTGGACTGCCAAGAAGTCAGTGATAACTATTAATTTTTATATAATGCCAAGTCTGCTTGTTTGTAAATGTTTATCTATGCATCATGGCAAAGTAGCTTCTTTTTCATGTTATTCTTCTATAAATACATCAAAAATTGACTTCACTGACTTTCACAGATCTATGGCAATTCATATAAGCCAAGAGGTTGGCCTGAGAGTCCAAGGACAATTTTTGGCTTGAAATACCAAAAGAAGCAGGATGCTATCCTTGCATAAAACCCCTAAGCAAGGCTTTGGCACTGTTTCTTCTCTTGACATTTCAACAGATGCAATATCACATAGATTAATGACAAACCACAACAAAGAAAAAATAATCTAACTGAGCTATACCTGAAAAATGCTTTTCCTTATGGTGGGGTACAACTTGCACTCTGTATCTTCCTGTAATTTACTGAACAGCATTTTAAAAATGAGTATATGTCCATTGGCCAAATCCCAGTGCTCGTTCAGTGTATTGCATGAAAGCAATCACACAGGCCTCTCTTTTCTGCTCTCAGGAGGAGGGTTTCTGTCTGAAAAAAAAACCAAATAAAAACCCATGAAATCAAAGAACTGAATATATGGCTTTAAAAGAGTACATAATTGATTAGATCTAATCCCTCTGCACAGCTGTAGCCAAGGTGCTCTGCTGAGTGAAAAATCATAGCAGTTAGTGCTGGTTTCCATCCAGGAAAAGTGATGAAACAAGTATATTCAGAACTGAGATGCAGGGAGAGTATTTTTATAGTTTGAATGTTTTCATTTTCACAGTTAACTTATAGGGAGTAGGCTGTCAAAATTATTAAAGTGTCCTTTATAAGCGCTGCGACAAATTCCACTTCCAAGTGCACTGCTCTTAATTCCTTTGTGGTGATTGATGGCTTCCTGTTGATGATGCCTTCAGTCCTGTATAATTTAATTGCACCAGATAGCAAGTGCTGAGGAGCCAGTTGTGCTCTCAGTTACACTGCTGTTTCCCTAGAACAGCTCTGACTTGAATCCAGCTGTCTAACCCTGTTGTCTGAAACTCATAATCTTTCAAGGCAGATCTAGGTCTGAGTGTGTGGCTCCTATTTCAATTTGAGTTAAATTACTGACAGTTGCTTTATTATCAGTACTTGAGCAAAAGCTTAAAAACCATTCCCAATATACATAATCTAAAATTACTTGCTATTGTATTTGGAGCTCCTTAGTGGAAAAGCATTTCCAAGCTTTTTTTCTCTGTATACAGGGGGGAAAAATTAATTTTAGATCCTTAAAGATATTCAAGTATCATTTCTTTAATTGTGATCAAATAACTGAAATACTTTGTGGATCCTTGTCACACTTTTCGAGAAACAAAGGCTGAATGTTTTGCATGGCACCATCATTCCAGAAGCCAATTCCTCATGAGACTCAAAGATTGTTGGTGCAAGGATTTCACATCAGCAAGTGCAATTGTGACTGAAGAGAAACTTCTTCCTGAGCATATCTTGTGGTTTTCACCCTGTGGTCTGTGGTCCCTCAAGCAGTTTGCAGACTGTCTTTGAAGAGTTTCTTGAGGGAAGAAAAAATGAATTTAGTGGGCTTAAATTCACTGTGAATGAGTTTCCCATCTGCACTGCAAAAACCCATTAGAGGTTGAAACCCACTTGTTAAGAAATTATCTCAAAGCTCTGTGAAACAGCAAGGTCTTCAGCCTGCTGGTGTTCCTCTGTCCTGACACCTCCTGACACATTAAACACAGCAAAGGGCTGATTAATTACCAGAGGCACTTTCCAAAGGAGAAGCTGGGCACTCCTCTGAGGGTCTTGCTCTCCTGGCTTGGAGCAGTTCCCCTGTCCCCCAGCAGTGCCCACTCTCTGTTACTCATTTCTAGCTCTCCTTCTGCAAGCTTGTGCAGGACAGGCTGTTTCAGAAGGCCTTTCCCTCCCCTCCCCAGCCCTATATCCTCCTCAACTCAAACTTCTGACATCCACCTTTGCATTAAAGAGGGTTTGTTCACATTCCTTGCCTGCTTTCACTTATCAGCTTAGTGCAATGGCAGGCACTGTTCAGCACTGCTCCTCACTTGCACAATGAAATCTTGGATGAGTGAATGCTCCCATTGTTGGGAGCCCAGGAGAAATCATAGAATCATCTTAACATCAAACAGGCTTATTGGATTTCACAGTAATGCCAACAAGCTGTCACTGCTACCACAAACTCTGCCTGGGCGTCACTCAGGACTATTTACAGGCAGGAAGAGCAGCTCTGGGAGCACTCAATTGTGCCCTGAAAGACTGTGAAAGAGAGGTATCAATTACAAAAATTAATTGTGGCCTTGATGGCATTGGCTTAGGAAGTCCCTGATATGCAGGAGCAATCCTCCATGGGGCTTGCCTTTGCAGCAGCAATTTCCAAGATTCAGGAATTACTCAGTGAAGTTATTTGTGTGTCAAACTTGAGAACTTATAGCTGGTCAGCATGAGCCAAGCATCAGGAGTAGAGTAAGGATATGGAAGCTCTACTTGTCAGAATATAGAAGGCCACAGCCATTTGTAGGGCTTTGGTTGCTGTATTTCACTTTAGTATCTCTGCATCTCTCAGTAATTTGTGTTTAACCAAAACATCTCTGATAGAAAGCTCTTTGGAGTATCAGTCCAAAGGCTGGGAAAGGTGTACAGTAATACAGCCTTTATTTACTAGTAGTGTTAAACTCAGTTGTCTAGGGGTGGGTGATCTTACAAACAACTGGTTCTGGTTTTGTGATGCACTGCTCCTGTGCCCCTTGCCCTGTAACACTGGGAGCTGTCTCAGTCAGTGCCTTGGCATGTCAGGCCTGTCTAGGTCCTCACTGAAACAGAGATTCATCTTGTGGCACCCTGGCACCAGCTCTTCCCTTTATATTCTGCCTCACCTCTCCCAAGACAGCGCTGCTCTCTGGTGGGCTGAGCATCCTCAGTCTACTCTCCAGACAGAACAGACACCACAGACACATCTGAATATCTCTGTGGGTGGGATTAAGGAATTGTGCTGCCTCTGTTGCATTCAAAAAAATCTTTAACTTCCCAGTAAAGCCTGTTGACAATATAAGAACCAGCACAGCTGCAATTGCACCTGGTCTTGACATGGCATGTGTAAGTACAAAACATTTCAGCTGACCCTAATCCAAACAAGTGGAACTCTGCTATGCACCAGAAGAGCCCAGCACAGCTGCTGGAGGTAAAGCCCCTCTACTGACACTTTACCACTTAAGAGTTATTTATTATTACTCAAGTGCATGGGAAACTTTTGGAATGTAACCCACACTCAGAACTTTGTCCTAATCAGTTTTCTATTGATAGCTCAAGAAAGCTGAAGTCACTCCAGCTTTATTGTGTAGGGCCTGACATGGCTGCCCAAGGTCACAAGAAACCAAAGGCAAAGCTAAATAATTGCCTTATGGTGTGAGACACATAATTGATTTATGTCCCTTTGGTTGGCTTTGCTGGGAGTGACAATTTGAGTTGTGTGACTATAGAGCAAGGAAACCTTTCACCTGCCAAGAGGGATGGCCCTGCTCAAAGGAAGGAGCAGGACAAGACATGCCTGGAGGGGCTTCATTAGAGGAGAGAGACCTCCTGCCTCCTGCAAACTCCAGCAGCAGAACCACTGTGGTAAATCCTCCCCCAGCCAGTGTGCACATATTTACAAACCCACATATCTATGAATTATTAAAAGTGGGACCTTTAACACACCCTCATTTTGCTCAGAGACCTCTGGAGCCCGGCATGTGAAGTGGCAGAATCCCCCGTGTGCTGTGATAGATGCATGGAAAGTGCTTCTCCCTTTTCCACCAAGCATCAATCCATGGGCAAAGGGGGTGCCTGTGCTTCCCTTTCCTCTGCCGGCCCTGCCTGCCACCTTCTCCCTCTCCTGCTCATTTCTGCTCCTGCCCAGCCAATTCTCAGTCCACACCAATGTTTTGAGGCACAGAGTAAATAATCTGTCTTTTTTTCCTCTCCTTCCTACACCTTCTTTCCTTCTCCCTTTGGTGCAGGGACTGTCTGAGGTAATTCCTCAGGCTGTTATGCAAGAACTCAGACGAGATGATCATTACCGAACCTCCGCAGACCGTGAAAAATAATCCGTGCTTGGTCTAAACCTATTTGCCGGGATGGGAGTGAGTCAGCAGAGATGTGTGCTGTGCCCAGAGGGGCAGAGCTGGCAGATAAGGCCGAGGGAAAGCATTCCCAGCAGCAGCAGCACATACCCGCGAGTCCAGGCCCTGCGCCGTCCTCTTCAGGTCCTGCAACGCCCTCTGCATGAACTCGAACGCGTGGCAGTCAACGCAGGGCCGGCCTGGGCAGGGGCAGAGGGAGAGAGAGACATCGCTGTCAGCAGGAAGGCAGCAGGAATACTCGCAGAGCTTGCCAGGAGAAACTCCAGCTCTTACCAGGCACCCACACCTGCGTGTCTGCAAAATCAGGGCTGCCTGTGTCTATCTTTGTGCTAATGTGAGAGGATCGGCAAAAAGCACAAGGAGTGCTTTGCTGTGGGTGCTTTGCTGAACATGGCCCAGACTCGACTCTGCCTGCTGCTTCAGCCCCCAGCCTCTCCCCTTCAAAGTGAAATCCTTACCCCTTCTCAGACATGGGTTAATTCTCAACAGATCCACTGAAAATAGCAGTTTGCAGTGGTTCAGGAACCAGACAGGCAGGTCTGTTTTTACAGGAGCTCTTACAGAGCAGCTTGGAAAGGGACAATGCCAGATCTGTATTTGCTTCCTTTCACCTGCTGCTGTATTTTTTCTCTGCCAGGAATGCAAAGCATCCCACTGGCTCTGCAGCTGCTGCCAGTGTGTGTGCACAGAGCGGCAGGGCAGGGAAAGGCAGAGAGTGGAGGAGGAGGGGACAGGGCAGGGAAAAGGCAGAGAGTGGAGGAGGGGGGGACTTGACGACTAAAATGGCTCACTTCTGAACCTGGGCATCCCTGCTCTGCCAGGATTCACCCTGCACCAGTCTCTGACTGTTTGAAGTTAATGATGTGTGAGTTTTCAGAAGAAATTGCAGACACTGGAGGAGATGCAGGGGGAATGGGAAAAGATGACATTTCATACTGATCACAGAGCCCCGTAGTTGGGGGGAGTGCCGAAATCCTTGTCCTCATGCAGCCACCTGTGCTGCTCTACCATGGCAAAGAGGGTGCAAAGCTGCCGCTGAGGTGGCTGAGGAGCTGTCTGGAGCCAGGGACCTGCTGAGCAGCCCTGCAGCACCCATCTGTGCCTGGCACCCTGCTCCCAGCACAGCCTTCTGAGTTGTACCTGAAGGAAGGGAGCAGCCAGAGTGCTTGTCAGTCCTCAGCAAGCCTCTTAGGGGTTTTGATCTATTCAGGAGGAGTTTCTCTCCCACCTGTCCTTCTCCATCTCCCCTCCATGCAAGTGGCATCTCAGGGAGACCTGGGGATCAAGCTAGGGATTTGATTCCCAAGCTGTGAGGAGATGCAAAGTCCCCACCTCCATCAGAACAGCATTGCTCACAAAGACTCTGCCTCTCCAGGCACAGGAGTAGTGACAGGATGGTTTTGAGCACACTTTAAAGACACTCAACCTCCTCCTGCTTTCAGTATTGCAGTAATTTAATTGTTTCCACTTCAGAGCATGAAACAGAGCCCTTAGAAAGAACCTGCATGCTCAGGCTGCTGTCAGCAAATCCATCATTCACTCGGTGTCATGCCCTGCTCCCTCCCCTCGCTCTGGTCTGCTCAGAAACACCTTGCCCTGGCCCAACCTCGGGGAGGTGCTGCATGCCCTGAAGTGCTGACAAGCACCAAGGTGTTCTCAAAATCAGAACCTGAAGGAAAGGAAAAAAAAAAAATCGGGTGATAAATTAATGTCTCCTGCTTCTGCAGTGGGGAGAAAGCACTTCTGAGGAGAGCCATCAATTCCTGCAATTCAAGCAATTCACTGCTTGTCATGCAGGACGTCTTCCCAGGGCTTTGTGAAAGCTGTGATGGGATGGTTGTGTGGAATCATTCACTGGTATTTATGACAGCCAAGTGCTCCTGTGTGGCACTAGTGGAATGGCACAACCATGCCAAGTGGTCATTTCACTTCTGCCACTCCTGGGAAAGCAGCTGCCCTGGTATCAAAGCATCTTCTGCAGGAGAAGGGTGATGGCACAGAGGACACCTGCCCATGCAGCTCTGGGTGTCCTGAACCAGCATCTGCAGAGCTCCTAACACAGCCCTGCCCTCCAAAGTCAGAGTGCACATACAGCCAGTTTCACTCCATGGCAGGATATTCACTCTTCAATGTCATTTCTTGGGCTGTGCTCCGTGGTGGAGGATCCTTCCCCAGGCACTGCTGTCTCTGGGTCAGGTCAGCATCCCTGCCTGCTGGGAGCCAGTAGCCAATGGCAGATATTTGAGGAGGATACAAGAGTAAGTGTCTAGCAATGTTCTTCTAGCCTACCAGGAGGCTGGAGGATATCCTGTGTCTGGCTGGTGTTTCTATATCTGATAAGCCCTCCATGAATTCTTCTCACATTAATTTGCACTGTTGCTTCCTGAATCCATGTAAACTTTTGTCATCTGCAACATCCTGTGGCAATGAGCTCCACAGCTCAGCTATTCACTGAGTGAACAAAATACCATTCCTGTCTGCTCTGAAGTTGACATCTGCTGCTTTCATTTCCTGCCTCTAATTTTTTGCAGTGGAAGAGACAGTTATTAAATAATCACCAACTTTGTCTCACCTATGACTTTGGTGTTCTCCAGCACTCTCTGCCTTGGTCTGCTTTCCAGAATGAAGAGCTGAGCTGCTAAGCTGACCTATCTAGATGGATTTGATCTCTCTTCATGCCCACAATATTTTCAGCAAAGTGCCCATGGACATTTCCCCAACAGAAATATGTCTAAACATCCATTTTAGCAAACAAATCTAAATATGTGCTGTGCCAATAGGAGTAATCCCACTGTGCTTTCAGTCCTTGGCTATGGCATCTCACACTGCCACTTGCTCACAGCAGGACTGACAATGCAGCTCCTCCATCAGCTGGATCTGGACCCTTCCCCCCCAGAGCAGATCCTGAATGCCCAAGTTCTGGGGCCAGGACAAGAAACAGTGCAAGGAGAGGAGACCAGGTTATGGAGAGGAGAAGGGCAGAGGCAGCACAGGCTTACATCAGCTTAAAGCAGTCATGAAACCAAATCTTAAGTCACATCATAGCAAAGTATAGCAGAGTGCTATTAATTCCTTGCTGACAGCTGGAAACAGACTATCATTCATAGGGAGACTTAACAGGTCTGTGGATTAACATAATGAGAATTATCAGGAGTCAGCTATAACTCTTTAAATGGGTCCTGTCAGCACAAAGACTGTATGTGTCTTTGTGTGTTTTGGGAGAAGTGGGGGAAGAGAAAAAATATGTTTCTTGGCTTCTTCTTGGTGAAGAACTGGGACTGAAAGCACTGTGTAAGTCTAATTTACTTTCCCTTGCATAAACTTGTTTTTTATTCTTTGTATTTCATGCACCTTGGCTAATGAAAACAGACTGACCAGCTTCTGGTCTTCCTATTCCATATTTTAGCTTTCACAGTGGGTGATCTGGGCTATAAATGCAATGGGAGGTTGGGGAAATAACTTTTTTTTCCTAGTGGTTTGCAGAGAACTTTAAAGAAAATAATCTGTGAGTATTAGTAGCACCACTTCAAACTTGAACAGTCTTTTGCATATGCTAAGTGCTGTGAATAAACTATAAGGACACAATCAATCATTGCTAATTAGAATTATGCATAAAGAGCTGTGCCTGGCTGTGTGACTGTCAGAGAGCAGGGAATGGTGTCCCGAGCCAGATCTCAGTGTCTCACACAGGACAGGATCTCTCTGCACTGCTCAAGAGATCTGTGACTCACTCTCATGCTCCTCTCCTGTGACTCCTGCACCTCCCACACTTGTACGGAGCACTGCTGCCCCTGTCCTGCTCATGATGCTGCGGGAGGGACACATTCCTCCCACCAGGTGGGAGAGAGAGGCTGTGTGCTCCATCAGGGAATGTTCCTGCTGAGGGCGTGCTGCCAGTGCCATGGCACACACTTGGGAACAAAGAGAAGCATCGAGCACCACCCTGCTCTGCCCTGCAGAAGGACACTAAATATGGTCCATGTCCATCCTACATCCCTGTTAAGAACAGGGAGACCCTGGAGGCTGGAGACCCCTTTCCTCTCTGGGTCATCCAGTGTCCCATAAGCAGCAGTTTGCCTGGGTGACAGTAAGGACATAAGTCCAGCAACAGGAAAGTGTGTGCTCATGCTGCAGAGGCAGAGCCCTCTGAAAGGGTCAGTGCCCCCTGAAAGGGTCAGTGCCCCCTGAAAGGGTCAGTGCCCACAGGAATCAGCTCCTTGAGGAGATGTAGCCAGTGGAGCATCAAGAAGGAAAGGATCCAGGAGTGTCTGTACTAGATCACACCAAAGTGAGTGCCTGACCCAGTGCCCAGACTCCCTCATCTGCATCTCTTGAGGAATATTGAAAGTCTGGGAGCATTCCCAAGCCTCGAGAGCGTGGGATAGCTCCACTCTGGAACAGTCAGCTCTGTCTTCCAGACAGACAACTGGCCTCCTATCATGGACACAAGTGTGCCAGGGTCCATCCTAGCAGGGCACTGGTACAGTCATGTCCCCATGCCAAGGTGCATCCCTGGGCACTGCTATAGATGAGACCTTCATGGCCAGCAGTGGGTGCCTTGGAAGAGCATGAGAACAGGGCAAGTCTGGAGGGATGCATTCCCAAAGGCCTTCCCAGGTCTCAGGAATATGCTAAGGCAGCTCCTGAGCCAGAAGAAGTGCCACTGTATCTAACAGCCCTTGCTAGGATTTTTTTCCCCTTGAATTTAAAACGGTTCTGCAATTTCATGCAAACATTTAGCATCCACAATGTCCTAAGGGAAGAGTTGCACAGGTTAACCATCAGGAAGAGCCCTGACAGGCAAAGGAAAGTGTCTGGAGCACTTAGCAGCTATGCAGCACGCTCCCAACAAATGGCTGATGAGGAGCATCAGGAGTTCCTTGTGGCTTTAAAACTCTGTCTCTGCAGCAGCCCAAAACAATTTACAATTCACAATCAGCCTTGCTCCTGGCCTGGTCTCAGACAGAAATAGCATTATGCTTTTGCAGCAGAGCTCACAGCCTCTGTTCCTTGGGATGGGGCAGTGTGTCTCTGGGTAACACTGCCACAGAAACACTCTGACCTGCCCTTCATTCCAGTCTTTCCTTCAGGAGTAAGACAAGACAAGGAATCTTCCTCAAAGGCTGTGCAAGGGACTCCACAGCCTGGCTAGAGGATGGTAATAAGATGGTAAAAAGGCTCCTTGAAACTGTAAGAAGAATGGGACAGACTTTTTTGCAGGGCCTATTGTGATAGGTCAAGGGGTAATGATTTTGAAATCAAAGAGGGTAAATTTAAATTAGGGAAGTTTTTACTGTGAGAGTGGTGAGGCACTGGCATAGATTGCCCAGAGAGGTGGCAGATGCCCCATCCCAGGAAATGTTCAAGGTCAGGTTGAACTCAACTCTGAGCAATCTGATCAAGCTGAAGATGTCCCTGCCCATGGCAGGGGGTTGGACTAGATGAGCTCTAAAGGGCCTTTCCCACCTTTCTGTGTTTTTTTAATTCTGTGAGACTTGGGTCAGAAACCCTGGCCAAGAGTTTTGTTCTACAGTTCAAATGGGAGTTTTCACTACACAAGTAGAACAAGAAATCACTGTATACATTTTCCCAAATGTGTTGACTTGCCTCTGCTAACACAGACACACAAAGAGTATGTACAATTTATTTTCCAAACCTGATTTTCTCTTTGAGGAGATAAAATGGACTACTCATCACAAAACTTATTAGAATTAATTAATTCCTAGGAAACAGAAACACAAGATAGCAGTGAGATCTGGTTTAGAATAGACCAAAACTTAGCCCTAATTAAAAAAAAATATAAGAGAATGGAAAAAGAAGGAAATTCAACATCTAAGTTCCATTTGTTCCATCTAATGGAATTAATTGCTAATAAAATGCAGTAACAAAATCAGACCTTGTATTAAATATTTTGATAGTCATAGAAAAAGATAGCTGTGATCCAAAGTAAGCATGACTAAGAACTAGAGATTTGTTTTATGCACTTATCTTTCTTCGTTGGTTTTTTCTCCAGAG
Source organism: Peucedramus taeniatus (assembly GCA_013400575.1). Lineage (NCBI taxonomy): Eukaryota > Metazoa > Chordata > Aves > Passeriformes > Fringillidae > Peucedramus > Peucedramus taeniatus. Next base: position 83,620 of record WBNO01009266.1, read on the forward strand.
GACATTTTATGTTTCTAATGAGTGGCTATTTCCCACTTGCTGTCACCAAAACACCCTGAGAACATTGACTCCATCCCCTAATAACTTTGAACTATCACTTCATTTTGGAGCTGAGAAAGTTTAGAGACTTACCCAAAATGACAGAGGAAGCTCATATAGAGCTGTGATCCAAATTCAAGAGCTCCCAGCCCATGGTGTGCTCAAACCAGTCTGTCATATTTATTTATTTTTTAGGTTTGCATGATTTCAGAAATTTATATTTGCTTTCCAAATGCACTGTTTGGGTAAACATCCTCTGTGTTGATTTGTAGTAGCTACAAGAAAGTTGAACTTGACCTATTGTTCCAACCAAATACTAAAATCAGCAAGATGCAATGCCCCAGCAGAAATACACACAAATTTTCTTCTAACAATACTCAGACTAGTAAGGATATCATCTGTATTGTGGCAAATCTGTCTCTATCAATTAAAACTATCTAGCAAAACAAAACTCTCAAGAAGCAGATCCAAAAGACCTACAATCAAAGAGCTTGAGTACAAGTTCAAATGAAATTTTAGAGTATGCAGTTAGCATTTTTTTTCCCAAAATAACTACTGATCCTTTGCTTGCATGCTGTTTCTGTGGCTGTTGTTTTCACGTGCTTTGCTGGCACGGCACAAACTCATCCTTACTGCCTCGTTCATCGGGCAACACCAGGTTCCCCGGGAGTGGAGTGCCCGTGGTGCTGCTGGGGGCAGTGGAGGAAGGCAGGCAGGACAGGGTGCAGCAGGTACCTACTTTCTGCAGGGATGACAGTCCCGGAGTCCTGGCCAGCCCCCACGAGCCTGGCACCGAGCAGGCTGAGCACGGAGAGGAGCAGGATTCCCACCCGCATCTCGCTCCACACAGGCGGCAGCGCCATCGCTCTCATCTATAATTCAAGCTGCCTTCCCTGCCTGGAACGAGGAGAAGCAGTGAAAAATCAGCAGTTTGCTCCCTGCACGCTCCTCACAAAGAAGTGGATGAGCTGTGATAAGCCCAGACCCCGTGCACACACAAAGCCACTCGCACACGTCGCTGCCGGACACGCCGTGGGCCCCAGATGCTCCCCAAGGACCAGCTTGGCCAGTACCTGATCCTGATCCTGGTCCTCTCCTGTGTGCCAGACCCTTGGAGCAGCTGTAGAGAGCAGGCAAGGCTCCAGCAGGCTCTGAGCATGCGCCCCTTCAGCATCCCCCTTCTCTGATCAGGGTCATTGCCATGGAGATTTGCTATAGCAACACTGAAAAATTGGAGCTGCCAAGTGGAGAAGAAGATTTAAAGGGACCAGAATGGGATGGGTGGTCACTGCTGCACTCCTCCTCTGCTCCCAAAGGCCATGCCCTCTCCTTGGCAGATACTGCCTGCTGCCACCCACATAAGAGAGTCTTGGGCAATTTTTGTGTTTGTTGCTGTTATTCCTGAAGGGACTGGGCTGAAGTACAGAGCTCCCATCCCTTGCTTTAGCTGTAACTCACTTAAAGTGAGATTTTATTCTGTGAGGTATCAAATGAGAGGAAAACTCAGAAGTTTGCTTGAATAAATGAAGTTGCAGGGCCTGCTGATGTTACCCTGTACTTTGGGGAAGAATCCATTATGGTCTTTGTTTAATTACACTGAAAATGAGGCCTTGTGGACAACAGCACCCCTGGCACATGGACCAACCATGAAAACAGAGCCTGCACAGCATCACATTAGGGTAACCATGATAAGAGACCAGCCAAAACCTACACACTGCAAAAGTTTAAGAATGCTCTCTTCAAGCTCAACTTTTGATCTGGGATCAGCTCTTTCTTTTTCTTTCTTTCTTTCTTTCTTTCTTTCTTTCTTTCTTTCTTTCTTTCTTTCTTTCTTTCTTTCTTCCTTTCTTCCTTTCTTCCTTTCTTCCTTTCTTTCTTCCTTTCTTCCTTTCTTTCTTCCTTTCTTTCTTCCTTTCTTTCCTTTCTTTCTTTTCTTTCTTTTCTTTCTTTTCTTTCTTTCTTTTTCTTTCTTTCCTGACAAAGTTAAAGCAAGAAGCTTCCTGGACAGGGCATCTGTGTAAGCACATGGCTGAAACCAAGCATTCAGACAGGGGAGGTGGTACCTTTTGGAAAAGAGAAAGAGATGCTCTAACACCTGCCTGCTTGGCCCAGAGCACAATTAAAGGCTCATTTTGCAACATAACTGTTCAATACATGGCTTTGTTGTTCTCTCACAGAAAGACACTCCATCTCCTCTCATCAAGGAGAGGCTCCAGCCCTGCCAGGCTGTGGAGGTATCAGTCTCTCAGACACAAACATAGTTTATCCTTGGCTTTCTTCAGCCCTGGAGACTCTCTCCAGCACTGCACTGCTTCTATTTCACTGGTTCCTGTGGCTTCTTCAGAATTGCCTCTTACAGCCCTCCCTGCAATGCCTGTGCTTTTGGATCAGGTTGGTTTAAAAGCCCTCTCACAGGACTTTCTGGCAAAGTGGACATGCCTCTCTTGCAGATGGGCAGCCCAGAGTTATGGAAGCAATTCCTACAAGAATGACACACTGACAAATTTTTAGCCTACAGTGCAGCTGAAACTCAAATCCCCTTGTGTGGAAGGTTCTGCAGAAGGTCTCAGCCACTGGGATCTTCATGAGGTGAGTCTGGGCACACATATGCACCAAAATGTCTCCAGTGGCTTTATGAGAAGCTGAGAGTCCTAATCCAAGCTCTGATGCTGGATGTCTGAAGTGGGGTTGTGTGAAATGGACCAGTTTTACATTGTTTGTCTCATCCCAGGCCTCTCAGGCCTGTTAAAGGAGCAGCTCCATAAGAGCCAGGATATAAACAAACATTATAGACATTATAAACATTGACTGTACACTCATCTAGAGCTGCTCACACAGTTTAGCCATGATCTTCAGTTTTAAATGACATCAAATGGAAATTCTGGCACAAAATCCAAAATCCTCACACTTCCATTCACCCTGGCATATGAATTTATTGCCCATACCCTCATTATGGTCCCATAGCTATGGGACCTACTTTTCATACATGAGTTTCAAGAAAGGGACAGGAAGGAATTACCTACAGGTGCAATAATCTTTGATGAGGTAGAATGAAAGCACTATTTGCTCTAATATTTTTTCAAGGTATCACTGTAGTCTTTTCTAAAATTCTAACTGTTTTGATTTCTGCAGTAGGGCATTCTGTATCCACCACCTAAAGGGGTAAAGGTGTTATTTCAGTGTCCCATATACTACTAAGCTTAAAGTGATGTGGTTTGTTTTGGTGTGTTTTTTTTGTGGTTTGGTTTTTTTTTTTTTGGGGGGGGGGGTTTTGGTTTTTTTTTTGGTTTTTTTTTTTTTGTTTTTTTTTTTTTTTTTGGGGGGGGGGTTGTTGGTTTTTTGTTTGGCTTTTTTTGTTTTGTTGGTTTCTTTTTTTTGTTTTTGTTTTTTTTTGGTTTTTTTGTTTTTGTTTTTGTTTTTTTTGTTTGTTTGTTTGTTTTTGTTTTTTTTTTTTTTTTTTTTTTTTTTTTTTTTTTTTTTTTTTGTTTTGTCTTTGTTTTTTTTTTTTTTTTTTTTTGTCCCCTCAGTATTAACATACAACAGGCAGACATCACACTTACAGAGTCTGACCAGCTTTTGTGTCAAGTGCCAGGGTCTTTAAGAAACATGAAAAAAGTTTCCAACTCCTCCTGCTAACAGAACCATGTGGTCCAAGACGTGGTTCTCAATTCACAGAGAACAGGAGCCAGTCTGCATGGAAAAGTTCCAGAAATCTGTGCTATTTTCTCACCTCCAACAAAGCTGAAGAGGAGAGACACATGAAAACATTTGCATGACTTGCTTAGCTATTGCATTCACTATTGGCTATCACCATAGCTAAGGAATAGCAGTACTAAATTAACTTTGGAAGAAGAGGAAATTCCAAGAGACTCACAGAAGTCCATTAAATGTCTGAAGAATATCATAGTGAATCCCAGAGGGCTGTCAGAAATATTTTTACTTAATTTTCTTTTTCTACAGAGAATACACACCTAGTAATTGTTTGCTAAAAGAGAAAAAGAGTTTCCTCCAAAGCAATCAGAATGATCAGGCATTTAAGGGGAAGATGATTAGTGAGGATAGACATCTGGTGGCTTTTTTGGAAAATTTCTTATTGATTCCTAAATGTTACAGGTACTGAAATTTATGTCTTTGAAGTGGGGGAAGATAATTTATATATCCAGTTAAAATGGTTTTCATTAAAGGCCTGAGTTGAATATCTGTGCATAAAAGGAAGATGCAGGCAAAAGTTCTGGTCTCAGAACTCACTCCATTATTGCAGTCATGGGCACACATGGCAAACAGGGCATTAATCCCAGCCCAATATGAAGTGCTACATCACTGCCCACTCACATGGCCATCAGCCCTTTGTTGGACTCAAACAGAAGAAAAAACCACAGGCAGAGAAGAATCTGTGTCTGGTCACTATTACCTGAAGGACAGAAGGGCAGGAGAATAACCCCAGGCATAACCCCAGAGAGTCCAAGACACGAAACCAAATACAAGCAGTATGAAACATGAAGAACAGCAAGAAAGCATCCTTTAAACACAGGGGGAGCAAAATAAGGAAGACAAAACCCAAGGGAGGATTTTATTCTCTGTTCAGCAGAAGGGTAAAGTCAATCAAGTTGATGCCTTGAAAAGTGATCCAGAACTGAGCATCTCTTTTATCTACCAATGAAAAGGAGAGCTAGTGAGCAGAAGGCTCACACAACTAATACCAATGAACATATTTTAGGTAAAAACATTTAGCAGAAATTTACTTTGTTTACTGATGTTTGTAGGTTTGTGATAGTCCCTTTTCTATATTTTGATCTGCTAGGAGCTCTCTTTTTATTCAGGGCTATCATTAGACCTACCACAGGAGATTGAAAGAAGGACCTGGAACAACCACCATTGGCAATTACTGCTGAGAGCTCAGGGTGATGTGACTTATGCCAGTCTTGGAAAAGGGTAAGAGCAGTGGCTGTGTTTAAAATGAGGAAGAGAACTGGAAAATGACACACAAGCCAATTTCCCATCCATCCCTGAGAATGTTTTTGAAGCAATAATCCCACCAGCATTTTGTAAGTGTTTGAAAAACAAGAACTGGAATTGCAAATAAGAGCTATTTGTCAAGAATCAAGTCAAACTAGTTTGGTATCCTTGTGTGACAGGGTAACAGGCCTTGCAGATAAGGAAAGCCAAATTTTATCCATTTCAGGGCTGTGTCACACAGCATTGTTAGAAGCAAACTAAGGAAACCTCTCTGAGGCCCAGCAAAACTGGCTGGGTCACTGCTGGGAGTTAGCAGTGGGTCAGTGGGAAGATGTATCACATCAGGACTGCAAAGACTCAGCTCAGGGGTTATTCAGCATTTCATTAGACAACTGGATAATGAATAAACAAAGTGGTTATTTAAGATGTAACATCAGCCTGGAGGTTATAAGCAAGGCTGGGGGAGAGGACTGGAAATCAGGCAGACAAGCTAGAAAAAAGGGTCTAAAAACCAAATGAAAATTTGCAAGGTGCTACATTTCATCAGGATTAATCAACATCTCATATTTGGAATGGGAAATGGCCCATTAAGTGGCACTTCTATGGTGAAGCTAGGGAGCCACAAGCTGAAATGGGTTTATAATTTTCTGTCATTTCCCCCAAAAATACAATTATACTGGGACATTCAAAAAAGAAGTGCAAGAGCTTAGGCTGACTTCAGCACAAGGCCTGAGCTGCAGTGCTGTGTCTGGTTTGGTCACTGCAGTACCTGGAGCTATCAGAGACACCAACAGCAGCAGAAATAACCACAGGTTTAAAAGGCATCCAGGAGTCACAACCAAAGCCCCTGGAAAAGTTCATAATAATGAGGATGGCACTGGGATGGATTTCCTGCAGAAGACAGGGGAATGTTTAAGCCTGCAGGTATAAATTAGACATCATTTGGGAATGGCATTGGGATAGTGGCCCTGCATAAAGACAAGGGAAGAACTGAGCAATTTCTTAATGATACCTTTCCCTGTCCCTCTCCCCTAATTCTGTGATTAAGAATAATTCTGTTCCCCAGGCAGTCACTCCAGCTCTCTGTGTTGTAATTCCAGCACAAACACAGATACCCCTGGGAGAAATTCATTGCCCTTGTGTAGCATCTGAAATTCAGACTAATTATTTCTCCTCCCTCAGTTATCAGGGCAAAGGAAATGTTTTTTTCTGATTTGAGCAAGTATGATGTCAGAACATTCCCATTCTGGGATGGGTCACTGATAAGGCAATTCAGAGACATTTGGCTGCAGGGCAGCTGGCAGGGCCCACAGTTTCTTAATCTGCCTTTAAACAAGTAAACCACAACCTTGCCAATGAATTGAGAGATGAGAGGTTGGTGCAGTATTTGACATTTTATCCCATAAACAGAATAAATTCTATTGTCTTTTTTTCTGATAGCCTGAGAAGGACTGAAAATAAAATCACCTTATACTTACCTTGTCCCTCATGCTATGAGATAATGATTCACCTTTGTTTGATGGCTCAGGATTTTCCTTAAACACTAAGTCAGAGATTTGGCAAAGGGAAAAATCTCCCTCATGAAATGATCGATTTGTTCTTGGCATCATTGCTTGACAAATTCCCTACTCTGGAAAACCCTTCAAGAGTCTGACCACTTGCTGAACCTTGGTCAGACTGTGAGGCTTTGAGACACTGAAGCTGTCCCAACAAAGTCCACATGATGCTGCAAAACAGGGATGTGGCTGCAAACAGGGAGTATGATGGAAATTTAGCACTAAGATACTCTAGTGTAGGAACAAGCCAACTCCAAGAGGCCTCTTTCACCACAGTGTAAGATGTGGGAAAGCACCCAGGCTTGATCAGTTCTCCAAAAACCAACTGAAGCCAAGTGGGACAAGCATCTTTAAACACTTTCAAAAGCTTAGAACACTTTCAGCTATGCAGGAGGGGCTGTGTCAAGCTGTTGTGAAATGAAGGTCAGTTCAGACTTTTGGTTCCAAGAAAGAGTAAGAATCACTGGCAAAATACCAGTTTTTTATTTATGAGGTTTGCACTGGACTGCTGGAAATCCAGCAGGTATAATTGTGCTGGACATGGGGTCAATTTACAGCATAGCCAAGGGTTGTGTGCTCTGAATGCCAGCGGGGACGAAGCTGAGCTATTTGCCTTGCTACTGCCAATCTTATCCCTGTCCAGGAAAACATAGGCATGTCATTATTTACTTGCTTGACTTGTGTGTAAAACTCCTTTCTTGAATTTATGTGTTAGGGAAGAAACTGTTGGTTTTTATTTTAAGTGCTGGGATTTGGGCAGGTTATTCCATGGCTACCAAAACCAGAGTGACTGAAGACACAGGCAGTTCTCTGCCTGTCTGTGCTTACAGAAAGGGCAGGTGGGGAGAGCTCATTATAGTTTAGGAAAGCTACTGACTTCCTAGGACATGGTTCAACCCTCCACGTGTAAAACATAAAACAAATGTGCAACATACCAGCTGTCAAAAGGCATTTAAACATTGTTCGGGTCCTGCTTCAGTGCGAGCCCGAATTGTGGAATTGTGCTTTAGTTATATTTAGTGCTGCTGGCTGAAACCAGACACGGTTCACAGGCTGGATGTGTCTTACTGTGTATATATAGTCCAGGATGAATGCAAGGGCTGCTTGGGCAAGAAGCCTTGTGTAACCAATTTAGTGCATGGAGGAAGTTCTGCTCTTTAACCAAGGGAAAAAAACTAGCCCACAATGCCCAGAACTTTGAGACAAGCTTTGGCACTGCAGGTGGCCTCCATGAAAGCCTGGACTTTAGGCTGTCACAAACATTGGTAACTCTGGGCTTTCTCCTGAAATTTGTGTCTCTCCCCAGATCCCATATTAAACTGAAAAGCTGCCAGGTGAAACTTCATGGTCATTTTTATATATTGCAGTCAAAAGATTCATAAATACAACCTCACTAAACCTGGGGGCTTTCAAGCCTGTTGGGATTTATGCAAAGGAAGATGCTAAGTTTCATCTGGTTCAGTGCAAAAGCCACACAAAACAACTTATTTTGTCAGCATTGGTTGCCTAAATTAACTTAACAAAAGTTAGTGCAGATTTAGTATTAAAAGCTACTTTCTGTTAGCAGATCTGTCCATTAATTTGGACAAGATGAAACTCTTATAAAGAAAAGCTCCTCCGCTTTCTATTTTGTAGAAAACTCCCATAGATGAATATCCTTATACACATCAAAATGTCATGTTATAAACACTTTTAGCGCTTAAAGCTAAATAGAAGCTGTGTTTTTCTCTTTCTCTAACAATTCACATGGGTTCCTGACTACACAAAAATCCCAGTAATGGGACTCCTTCATTTGTCTCTCTTTGTTGTCCACATTTTCTGCCTGCGTTGCTCTTTCATAGCCAAATACTTTATGGACTTTAAGAATAAAATAAAATAATTGGGTAAAAATAATGTTTAAAAAAAAAAAAAACATCAATTCTTAGAAACATCTAACAATCAGATGTAGCTTGGGGCTGAGGCTACCATTCTGTTTGCCTGAGCATGAGCATTAAGTGCAGCTATTAATGCACACACAGAGAATATTCAGATCCCTCCACATCTAAACAAGAAATTGAACATTGTTCTCCCTTGAAATCTGCATCCTGCTTACTCTGTGGAGGGGTCTAAATTGCACCACCAGTCAGCAGTCTGTCCAGCTGATTTGGACTCTCAAAGAAAAGTGAAGATATGAGGAATAATGGGAGGGTTGCGAGTCCTGCCCCATTTTCAGATTCTCTTGACAAAGAGAACAATCTGTAGTTTTGACACTTAAATTATCAGAAAAGTGCAGTGTCACTTACTTTGATTTAAACAGCAAAAGGTGCTAAAGGCTAATGAAGACAAGCTGATGTCTTAGCAGGTTTTCAGAAAGTTCATGGTTCAGAGCAGGAATCAAATGATGACAGCCCTGACTGAGAGGAAGGAAAAGTGTAGGCAGATCATTGAAAAAATAGAATATCTGCACATATTTGCATTTCTTTTCTCATGGCACCCATGCCTGGAACTCTTCTTATGCTTTAAGTAACTTTTTAAACTTCAAGTGTTTAGAGGTCTTGAAAATATCCTCTCTACCACTTCCCAACTCTACAAAATCACAGCTGGAGCAGCAAGATGGGAGTTGGAAGGTTTAGGAATATCTACATGGAGATTAAACTGCAAACCTATCTAAATGAATATTATGCTTGAAACTGGAGCAACAGGCCAAAGTATTTTACATTGTGATTTTTATTTAATAAGTTGATAATAACTAAAGGTGTGATGGCCACCTGACAGTACAATTGCCATTTTTCTGTCCCAGACAGCTTTCAGTGTAGTCACAAAGCAAGAGGCACCAGGTAATGTAGAACAAGGAATAAAACAGGACAAGGTGGACAGTGAGAAGGGTGCATGAGTGATGACCCCATTGTATTTGTGTGTAACAGTTTGGATTTAACAGGAACCTTTTGGATTTTGAGGAGAAAAAAATGCACATCTTGTTGGAGGCACAGCAGCAGATTTCCAGCCCCTGGAACACACAGTAGGTCAAGAGCATCATCCTCATGTTTGACCCTGCCTCCAGCAGGTTTTCTCCAGTGCATCCCACTGCTTGTTTGCAAAGGGACAGCAAACAGCCATTCTCTGGTCACTTATGGCTTCATAAACTTCTGTCACTCTCTTCAGCCATCTCTTGAGTAGACTGAAGGTTCCCAGTCTGCTTCTGTTTGTCCTAGCTCCTTTGTCAGCACTTTATATGGTTCTGCTGTATTCTTGTTCTCTATGAAAATGGTCTTGAGTCTTGTCACTCTGTCATACTAAACCTGATTTTACATGTTCAAATTCTTCAAAAGCTGCTTTTCACTTGCCCAGAACAGATATTCTAGTTGCTGGGTGCAATTCCCACACCTCCCTGCCAATGCTTTTTCAGAACTGGTGGTATGTTAGCTGCTCTCCTGTCATTTGGGTGATTTTGAACAAGAATTAATACAGAGCAGTAATTAAATGAAAAGAGAATGGATAAGATGAATTTTAAAAGAGCATGCAAAAATCTCCACTAGGAAAATCCTGCTTGTATTGGAGCTTCTGCAGATTGAAAGGAATCTTACATTTTTCAGATTCTGAGAAAGAGAATGAGAAAGTTATTCCCCTTTTCCCATCTATCCCCCCCTGGCTGGATCAACAGCCCAATTCAGTCCCATGTTTCACTTCTCCAGTTCCAACAAAGTGAATCATAAAGTAGAGATGCAGCAAAACAACTGAAGGAATTCCAAGTGGTCAGGTTTTCTTTTGTTCAAGCCAGTGTCTGTGCAATCACCAAGGGAAACATTAATGAAGCTCTATAGGTGTTTCCATCTGGCAAACATGGCTGGGTCCTTGTCCACACCTGTAACAAGCCAGTGAGATCACACCAGCCTGGGGGACAGTCCACAGAATAATTCAGAATAATTCATCTGAAACTGAGATGTTCTGGGACTTCCTCCAAGTTCTACAATAGGAATGTTCATTTTTAGGTAAAAAGAGGTCCTTCCACACAATGTCTTCCCTGAACAGGTGAGTTCCCCTTCCCTGGGAATGAGATGCTGATGTTGCTCACACCACAGTCACTCACTCAATGGTAAATTGGTGTCACTCATTGCTCTGGCAGTGCTGCCAGCTGGACTAAAGGAGCTGCTGACCTCAGGAGTATCAGCCTCACCCCCCACACCTGCAGTGGCTACAGAGTCACCAGACTGAGGGGCCTGGAGTGCCCTGAGAACCCCTGGGACTACAGGGAAGTGCCAGAATGGGAGGGGGAATGGAGGCTGAAATGGAGAGGAGAGAGAAGACAGGTTCAGAGCAAAACAGGGGAACAAAGCCAAGCTAGATCAAGATGGGGACAAGCCAAGTGCAGCAAAAGCCAAGGAGCTCTGAGAAGCCATTGTGCTGCAGCCAGGACCAGCTGAAGCCCTCCAAAGGAGGCTTTGCTCTCAGAAATCCTGAGAGTGCTCTGCCATGGAGAAGGACTGCTGCCCCTTCCCACTCCCTGGAAGGGGAGCTGCAGGTGAGGTTTGCACTGACTGACTTTGCCCAGCAGCCCAAAATGAGCAGTGCCAGTGCTCCCAGGCTGTGTGAATGGACTTAGTGAAAAACACAGCACAGCTGCTCCTTGAGGGAATTTGGAACAACATCAGCATCCTCTCTCCCATTCACACGGGGTTCTGTGCTGGCCTGTGTCCTGGGCACACACAGAAGGGCATGCTGTGCTTCTCAGTGTACAGGGATTGGTTTTCCCAGCTCTGGACAGGTTTGGGAAGCCACTCAGGTCCCTGTGGTGTTCCCCTGCTCCCCCAGCTGTTGTTGCCATACCTACAGCTGCAGTGGCAGAGCAGTAGTTGTGTTTCCTCTCTCATCCACTTCCAGCAAAGTCACACCAATTTATTTACAGAAGCATGGCCACAGGCAGGAACTTTCTTCCAAATTCAGCTGAAAAGGCTTTTACCTTCAAATGTCCCATCCACTTCCCAAGCCAGGTCTCAGTGTTGGAATCATTTCAGACAGCTTTAAATCCCATCAGACAAGCTCCAAGCATCTACTCACAGTGCTCAGCCTATTTCAGACTTGTGAGTGGACACAGTGTCTTACATTAAAGGGGGAGAGGTGAGGATGAAACAATCTCAGCTTTCAGGTACAAAGGTCTTTCTTTGTGCCTGAAACAAAAGGAGCAATTTTCAAAGGCAACTACAAGGGAAAACCAAAACATTTGGAGTTTGGTCCATCCTGTGATGGACCAAATATGTGTGACCTAATTATTTACTGAAACTTGAAGCAAAATAAGGCACAGTCTCAGGAAGAAACTTCTTGGCACTGCTCAGAGCTGTCCTTCAATGTGATGCTGAGCAGTTGCTGGTGGCAGCATTTGGCACAGCTGGAACTGGCCAGGCTGCCTTGTCATACCCTGATTCTCCTTTTCACTCTTTCCATTTGACCTGCTAAAATAAAGCTACTCAGAAATTCACTAGGTTAAGAATGGGGTGTCAAAGGAAGGAGGTGAAGAAACCAAATATTTGAATTAAAGAAAATAATACTCTTCTGCAGGATAACAGAAGGCTCAGCACTGAGATATGAACTGTTTTGGTCCAAGAACAGCAGATGTGTAACTCCCCCTGACACACACCCCATTACAGCTGACAGAACTGCAATGTGCCTGCAGGTGGGCACAGCACAGACAACAAACAGAAAGGACTTCATCATCTTTAATACACAGGCAAAGCCTACAGAGACTACAGTGTCATTTCTCAGTGTAACTGGGTAAGATGCCACAGATATATGTTCATATTAAAGACAAAAACCAGCTGCATGTGTCTCTAGGGCACTGTTTTCCAAAATTATCTTGGGGGTTACACTTGGCAAATTCTGATTTAAAAATCAAAGCAGGTACATTTTCCCCCCCACCCTAATATCAATATTTACTGAATTGAGCCCTTACTGGCAATCCAACAGATGTGAAAAGAGGGTACTTTTTAAAAAAGATACAGAACAGACAAATACATCAGACACAGGCCCCCAGTTTCATTGGTACAGTGGGGCAAACATGCTTGCCACATGAACTCCATAAAGCTGTATTTCATACAGCTGCATTCTAAAAACTGCTGGACAGGTGAGTCTCCTCAGGGGTCTCCAGGATTCAGTTCAGTAGATTGGCAGCTACGCAGTCACACAGATTTCTTTTTTCCACCTGAAGAAGCAGAGTTTCTGTCTATAAGAGGGAGGAACAACATCATCAAAAACCAAATGTCAGCACTGTAAAACTAATTAGGTCCCAAAGAAAAGTCCATTTTATTTTTATTCTACAATTTGGAACTAGTGGTATGAGGCGAATTTTGGGGTAAAAATCAGATTTATTGTTTACTGCTCTGCAAAATTATTTTGGTTTTTGTGGTATTAATTGGCATACCAACATAGCACTACTTCCTGTGACATGGAAAAAGTTGTTTTTCTTTCCTACAATCTTATTTCAACAGCACAAACTGGAGCATAAGCTCAGAAGTTCATTAGAGGCTTAAGCCCTCTCCCCACCCCTCCCAAATCATGTCAGAAATTTTATTTTACTTAAAAACAGACTCTGAATTTAAAATTAGACTATGACAGCCTGGACCCACTCTCAGTGAAGAAATTAACTTCTTTAACTTCTCCTGTTTTTCTCTAACTTTCTCCTGATAATACAAGAACTCAGTAGTCACTGCTAATATGCTTTGGAGCCTAAAACAGATGAGAGGTGCTGAGCTGGCACAGAACCACCTCAATTCAAACATGAGATGAGACTCCTGACTTCTTTAAGGAAAGGGGTCCCAAGCTGGTGAAAGCAGGAGTCTCTGGGTTGAACAGAGGTTCATCAGTATGATGCCCACACATCCCTGGTTCTGAAGGAACGAGGGTGGATTGGGAACTCCTGAGAGCTGGAGCTGGGCATGATCACCAAGGCTGCACCCTCTCAGCCTTCCTGTGTGAGAAAGGGTTGGGGACCAGAGAGGGGACAGCAGGGCTACATAAGGAAATTTAGGAATCCTCCCTCTCTAGCACACACACACAGACACACACTTGGGCTTTCCTGGCTGTCTGGAGCACTCCTTGCTTCAGTAGATGCAGGATGCAGCAGAGATGTTTGACATCACCATCATAGCTTCACCTCAGTTTGTCTATCATGAGCTGAAGCTGTACCTGAAAATCAGCCTGAGCCAAGAGAGAATCCCCCCCTTATTGTCATGGGAAAGAAGCTGTGGGAAGTCCACTCACCAAATTAATCCCCACTGGTGTAACCAACTACACATTTTTAAAAAAGCATTATGAAGACTACCAGCTCTAAATGCCAATCAAACTCATCCTTAACCTGCCTGACTTGCAATTTTTGTATGAGATGGAGTTGCCATGTGATGAGAGGCTGTGTTTTAAAAGCTGTGTTATCCATTGACCCACATCAGCTAAAGGCACTTAGAGCAGAGCTGGCCTTGCCTTTCTAGTGCAGGAAAAGCCATCTGCTGCTCAGGCTTTGTTTTACCCCCAGATGATAAATTTCAGGAAAAAAAACACAGCCCTGTGGTTTTATCTTAAATCAGGTATCACTTTTGATTGTTTCAGCTGCCCTGCAAAACTGAAAAGATCTGATCAGACTTTGCTAATCATTGAAAAGAAACTCAATCACCACCTTCTCACCACCTCACTGACATCATTTGCCATGGTTTGAACAAGGGAGGTTGACAGCATGCCAATATCTTTGGAGCTGAGCCCCAAGGCTGCTTACCATCTTATATATATTTAATAACATTTCCAAGCCTTTCTTTTTATTTTCAGGGACACATCTGGCTTACTGTGCTTTAAACATTCTAAACAACCACAGACACTTTATAAAGCAATAAAGAACAGTGGTTGTGGTGGGAGCAGCTCCCTCCCAGCAGCACAAGACCCCTCTCCCCAGTTCATGATCACATGTGGCACTTTGGCTGAGTGGTGAACCACAGACATCCCCAGAAAATACTGCCCAGAGTTAATTCTCACTGCCAGAACAACCACTCCAGCCTGCTCTGATAGACCAGCAGCAACAAAAAACAGAGAGGGGTAAACAGATCTGATATGTGTAGAGATCAGCCTGCCAGAATTGGTCTGTGACCCTTCTGATGCACCAGCCTGACAATCAGGGAGGGACATCACACCAGGGTAGGCTACAAACACAGCCAGTATTGGAAAAGAAGGAGATCCAGTCCATGCCCTTCATGGAAGAGCCTCCCTTAGCCTTCTTCTTCTGGAAGAGCCAGTTTGCTTTGAGACACAGTGTAGATCAACCCAGGGCCAAATGAAGTGTGAAAGCTCTTGAGCAATATTCTTGTGCAATAAAATCATATACAGGCTTCCCCTGAACAGAACTGCAGGGTAAGATGTGCAGGAGGAATTAAATGAGAATTTCCTCTCTAAGCTTTTGGGAATCCCTCCCCCTCCAACACAGTTAGGAGCTGCTTAGTCATCATCCAACAATCTTGCCTGCAAATAAAGGAGAGTTTTTCAAGGAAATTAATGCCTCCAGTGGGAATGTTAACAAAGGGAATTGTATTTTCAGGGACAGGAATATTTGCCCCCCAAACCAGCAAAACAGACTAAAATAGTCAAATGTGAAATATATGTGGCTAAAAGCAGTGGTCCTAAAGCCCTCAGTTTGCTTTAGATTGTGCCACAAGTGAGTAATAAAAGTAAGAATTAAAATATCCTAGAAGGCAGTTCCAAGAAGTCCTCAGCTGATAAATATTTCCAAGTCTTTTGAGAACAAAGGCAGAATCCTTAGCTTAATGACTGGAACAGGCCTGTTCTAGTCATGGGGAACTGAAGGATTTCAATATGAATTTAATTATTTAAATTTTAAAGTGATAAGGAAGTGATAGGTTTGTTTTCATGGGAATATATGACATTTTCAGGCTTGCTGTCAAATCTACAAGTGTGAAAGCCAATAATAGGACATTTATCTCAATTGACCTTTTTCTTCTATCCTCTTTTGATCTCTTTGGCTGTCTCTTATTTTTATTTCTTAAAAAGTATTAAAACACAGTTGCTATCTTTGGGGTTTTATTGCTACTTCTGCTTTGGATTTCTGTGTTTTATAAAGTTTTTCTCTTGGTCTGTAAGCTGAAGGTTTCATAAAGGTCACTGCCACAGCCAGACACCCAGAGAAAACTTTAGGAGATTTTGCATCAATATGTAGAAATCTAATGAAAAATTCAAAGGTTTGTAGAAGGAAGAGGTGTGCTAGAACCACTTTACAGCACAATCTGAACATCTTGTTTGGGCTGCATAAAGTGCTCAGCAGATTCATTAGCAAGATTTCTTCATGAAGCCCAAAATATATCTGACCTGTAATTATTGAACAGATTTTGTTTAGCTGTAAATGTGCTACACACCAATCTGGTTCTGCTGGAATGTTTGTTTATTTTTTTGTAGTATGTCACAATTCAAGGCATCTTTGTTCATGCACTTGTATTTTCACCTAAACATCAAGGACCTTGCTTGAAGTAACCTCCAACCATTCCTCAAAGACAGGAGTTCACAGGCTTTGACCTGTGAACAACCTTGACCATAAATCAGAAAGGCAGAAAAGTTTCAGTGCCTTCTGTTGAGCAATCTGTGCAGGAGTGTATCTATAGCACTGCAGCTAAAGGGTGCACAGGAGCTGGGGACAAAGCCACCCTCCTGGGACACCACCAGCTGACAGCAGCTGGGACACAGGCAGGCACAGACTGCAGGCTGCAGCAGCAAGAGACAGATCCAGCATCCCCCACAGAGGGAAGGGACCAACCCTGGCAGATTCTGCACACTGCCTGCAAGCCAAACAAGTTTCATTCCCTGTGCTGTTCCACTTTGTGGCATTTTTCATCATTATGAAATCAGAGAAATGTAAAAACTCTCCATGGATGATGTTTCCTCCCTTAGCTTCTCCCCAGGGATAAAAGCATGTGCAAAGGAGTATTTTATTTTAGTAGGCTTTTTGTTTGAGCTGGCTCTTTCCTTTTGGGCAATAAATATAAATGATACTCTCACCTTACTCCCCCTGCCATAAAAAAACTTGTGTGCTCAGCATTTGGAGTGAGAAAAGCAGCACTAATGGCTCTAATTTGGCAAGAGAAGGATAGTCAGTTCACACTTTCCTATACTTCCTATTGTCCCTGACATCCCAAAGCAGAAGAATTCCACAGATTATTGCATAGAGAGGTGAAATGTAATTAACCAGCCTCGCACTTTCACCGAGTGTGCAAAACCCATCCACCTTATCTACTTTTATCCACAGAATTTTCTTTTATATTGGGAAAAAAAAAAGAAAAAGAAGACATTTAATGTTTCCTTACCCTTGTGTCTAGGTTATATGCTGTCTTCTTTAAATCCTGCAGAGCTCTCTGCATGAACTCAAAGGCATGGCAATCAACACAGGGGCGGCCTAGGAGAGCATTCAGTAGAGAGTCATGATTATATGGCATGAAGAATTAGATAGAAGGATTAAACAGTGACTTTGAGTATCAGAAAGAGCTACAGAAAAGAGTCCACAGAGTGAGTACTGATGCAGGTACTCCTGAACAACCCAGGTAATTTTAATTGGTTCACTATGATGGTTCACCCAGTCTCTCAGTTATAAAATAATTACTTCAAATTTACATTAGAAAGAAGAAAAATATCTCCCTGCTATATTGCTGTTCCACTTTCCCTTCCACAGCTCATTGTATGGAAACATGAAACCCTTAACTTGAGCCTTTCATTTTGCTCTGCTAACCCTGAGTACATTTTCAAGCTTATCTTCAGATTTTTTAGAAATTATGTCTGAAAACATGAACCTGTTCCCTACAAAAATCTTGTCTCCTAATCTAACAAATGTGAGCTCTAAATAAAAAACTAATTGAATAAAACTGACTACAATATCATAAAGACAGACCACTTTGGCCTCTAACTTTGAATATGACACAGCTTTGCCCAAACAAATGCCCTGTTATCAGCAGGCATTGCTGGTAAGCAGAACTGCTGCAATCTGGATTTATTGGAGTGTTTAAGGGAGTGTTCCCAGATCCAGACACTCAGACTGAAGACCACAAGGCTTGATTTGCCTTGTTCACCATGTAACACAGATCTGTGCCCTAACAGACAGCAGGACTGAGACAGCAAATACAGACAGGACCAAACATCTCAAACTCATCAGGCTCATCTGCTCTCATTTGCCTCTCCATGCCTGGCTGGCAACCTCACCAGAAATACTGCACAAGAGAGAAATTCTAGACAGGGTTTAGTTTGCTCTTTAGGGTCTGGTGTGAACAAAAGGATGAAATCTAGGCTAATGTTGGGAAATCCTGCTGTGTCTGTGTCCTGTCTGTAAGTCCATTCTGCAAACACTTGCTCTTGGACTGTACATGCCTCTGGCAAGCTGGACAAGGAGCTTCCAGCTCACCATCTGAGTGCTGACCAGCAATTCTGCCTGCTGGAGAAAGGGAGCCTGACAAATTCTTTAACTGGCTAAGAAAAAAAAGAAATAGAAAAATGAAACCCCCACATTAAACAGTATTAAAGACCTGCTCCATCATTGTTGTACCCAACTTCAGTGCTACTGTTTTTACACTGGACAAAAGGTGAGGACAGCAGTTTTTCACATCAGCAACTTGGTGCAAGGACCTGTCATTATGCTTATAAAGTAAAATAAACTCAACACAGATCAGCAAAGGAGAATTAGGTGGTTGAAGGCCCCAAGACTAGGTTCTTGGCATCTTCACTGTGAAATTTTTAATAAAAATTCATGACTTTAAAACAGCAAACATTCTCAAGAACAAAATATAATGAACAGACAATGTCAGTTGAAAAAGAACAAGTCTCAGTAATGTCTCTGAAAAGCAAACCTGGTGATTGCTGGCATAGAAAGGGCTAACACAATGGAGAAAAGGTGCAGAACAGTGGCAGATCTCAGCAACAAGCAAGACAGCAATAGGCAGGAGACAAAGATAAGAGAGTGAAGAGCTTTGGATGCAGGAGCAAAGCAGCACTGGTAGATTATCAGGTTGTGGTTGTATAACAATGTAGGCAAGACATATCCAAAATAGTTTGAATTATCTGGGCAAACTTCAGAGTTCTACAACATGAGAAGTGCAGTAGGGGCTGCAGGAGAGGACTGCAGGGTGGTACATACTTTCAGCTGGAATGGCTGTTCCTGCTTCTTGGTCAGCTCTGGCAGGCTCCGTGACAAGAAGTGCAACCACAAAAACGAAAGGAGCTGTAAGCACGGCTCTCCTCAGAAGGCAGGGTGCCAGCATCTTGGGAATGGGTGCTTCTCTGCTTGTCAAGAGACATAAACAAGTTAGTGAGGAGCACTACAGACACACAAGGGTTTTATTAAAAAGAAGTTAATGCTCCTGGTGGCTAAAGCATTGTCAGTCTTCCTCTGAAAGAAAACAAAATACCAGAAGATCTAGAGCATGGAGAAAAGGTCTCTGTACCTTTCCAGGGTGTACATAAAACTCAACTGGGAGAGAACATCCCTACACAAGATAAGAAGTCCCTAGAGTGTCCTTGGTTTATTTTGAAGGCCAGAATGCCAGCAGCTTTGCCTGGTCTGTGACTTTTTTCTAACTCCAGTCACAGACATGAATCGGGAGAGCTGTTAGACTTTGAGATCAAAACTTCAGAGATTACAGAGCTGGCTGCAACAGAACCTGGAAACAAGGTCTTTGGCCTCTGGCTTGCTTTACTGCATCATCTTTTCACAAGTATAATAACTAAAGGTAACCACTAGCATTACACAGCATACTAATCATAAAAACTCCTTTATGAAACTATTTGAAGGAAAAGACTTTTGTTAAACCTCCACAAATTCACAGGTAGAATTTCTAATGGTAAATCCATCAAAACACTTTGACCTTTTGTTTCCCCTCCTAATCTGGGCTTCAGGCCATTATTTGCAGTCATCCATTTGTTCCTGAACACCACAGCCAGGCCACACCATGGCCAGACCTTGGTACAACCTGGTCCAGCAACAGCTTCCCTTCACACAGAGGCAAGTTTTTTATGAGATTCAAATTAAGTATTTTCTTGACCCAACAGGTTGCAACCTCTTATTAGAGAGCTCAATCCAAGTCTCAAGGACTCTGGCACACTGCTAGGGAGGTCCTTAGCTCAGCCAAGTTTACCTTTCATTCCTGCACATCAAAATGGAAGAAAGACAGACTAAAATAAGGCTAAGTTATGGCAATACAATAAAATCCACATAAAAAATCCATACAGCTAACTGTGGGAAAGCAGGACAACATTCTGCCTCTTTCAAATTTTTAAGTTGGTGCTTACTGAGCAAAAGATGTTGCATAAGAGCATTAGATCTGCATGTACTGAATGCAAGAGTACAGCACTCCCCAGAACAGATTGTATTTCACATTTAGAAAGGCAGTAGAGGGAGGCAGGAAAGGGAAGGGTTTTCCCCATTTTGCCACAAACACAGAACAGAACAAGACTGCTCTTCAATATGTGCAATCCACCTTTTCAGACACAGCTAAAGTGAAGCTGCAAACTCTGCAGGAACACTTGCAGCATGTGCAAACCAGCAATTCACCCAGGAAGGAGCAGCATTCTACACATCCCCTTCCTGTGCACCTCAACCCAGACAAAAGAGGAGGGAATGGTTCAGAAGCAAGACA
This sequence comes from Peucedramus taeniatus, assembly GCA_013400575.1. Lineage (NCBI taxonomy): Eukaryota > Metazoa > Chordata > Aves > Passeriformes > Fringillidae > Peucedramus > Peucedramus taeniatus. The sequence continues at coordinate 103,802 of WBNO01009266.1, forward strand.
CAAACATGTATGGGTAGAGTCACAGATATACTTGAGCCCATGGCAACAAAAAGATAGTTTAATATAATTTCTATACCCTCATATTGGGTTTTCTGTCCCACCCACTATTTAGATCTGATGTGATCCCTTTTTTAAAATCTACCATCCCTAAAATAAGAGATTTAAATCACTACAAGTGGCTTGGGTTTTCTGTTTTAATTAATGGTGATCAGCAATCAAAACAAGTACAATCAAAAATACCAGTCTTTGCAAGAGGATGCAGCAGAGTGACTCCAAGTAATAGGAAATTAGGACACCACCAGCCTCTTTTGGAAGCACCTGATGAAGAAGCCTCCTGGTCAGTAGGAGCAGAGGCTGTTCTCACAGCTGACTATGAGTACTACAAAGGTTCAACAAAACAAAACAGACACACTGTTAAACTTTTTTTGGGTACCTTACCCATCACCCACCCCAGAGTCAGCTCAGCTTTGTATGTGAGCCCCACTGCAAAACAATTGCTTCTCTAGTGCAGCAATCATCTTAAATCAGACCTAACTCCTGCCTCTCAGTTATTGCATGGGAATTTGCAAGGAATAATCACGACAGACTTCAAGGGTGGTCTCTCTCTGCAGTGCAGCTGGGAACAGAGACAGATCTGTGCACAGACTTCCACGAAAGAGAAAAGTCACCCCCTTTAACAAAGGAAAAAATATCAGTACCTGATCTTTCTCTTGTCTTTGTGATGGTTTCTTTGAAATGGCCGCTGCAAACTGCTAAGAGAACAAGTGCAGCATTTCTGAGCATGTGCACTGTCTCTTTTTAACCTTCTCTGAAAGAGGTTATTACTATGGGGAGATTTCTGCCATGGCAACAATGCAGAGCACTGCAGCACGCAGCGCAGATTTAAAGAGGCACAGGCTGTGTAGCCCAGGTCTGGGGAAGGATGCTTCTGCTCTGACATGCAAGATCCAAGATCCAGCAGTGACTCACCTGCTCTGGGGAAGCCCCTTAAAGCCAGGCCATTTGATTAATCTCTCTTCAAGTCTGCTGAGTGGTTTTCCTGAAGTCTGAGCAGCTGGATGGGTGCCTGGTTCAAGCAACTTGCTTCCCTAGAGCTTGAAAATAACCATGAGCTAAATAACTAGAGCTGCTTTATGGGAAATAAGGACAGGCTAGGGATTGCACTCAGGAATTGCTCAGTGCACTGCCTGCCATTTCAATGGTTCTGAGTTATAGGGGGCATTAGCACTCATGCCTGCTTTCCCAGGTGTTTCTGTGACTCCAGTCCCAGGGCTGCCAGGAGCAGCTGCAGCCACCAAAACTCTGAGTGGGAGCTTGAGCCCAAACTCAGAGCCCCTCTTTTCCAGACTGCTCTTCTATCCCCCTTTCAGTGCCCTGTGAGCTGCACTCCAGGACAACACTGACTGCACTTGGTCTGCATGCAATGATACAATGGAATGAAGAGGAGAAAAGTGATTTTGTCAAATCAAAGCTAAGTTCAGGGATTGCATCACCCCCAAAAACCACATTTCCCATCACAAATTATACACTAGCAGAGCTTGTTTCAGGGAGAATGAGCCCAGCTGAGGGCAGGCACAGCACTGAGGAGCAAGCACAGACCTTCAAAAGGACTGTGCACTGTGTTTGCTTTAGCTGGCTCAGAGGAGACTCAATCTTCAATGATTTCATGGTGAAAGCTGGGGTCATTCTGTGCCAAGGAAGGTCAGGCACACAACCTTTTTTCTTCATGAGCAGAAACTCCTTCTCAGAATTATGACTGAATTGCTGGCTAACATTTTTCTTTTCAACTTGCTCTATATAACCTGTCTCTCCTGTACAACCCAAGAGGAATGGTTTGCTCCCATTAACTCATGTAAGTAAGTAAGAAGCTAAAATCTCAGCTTGTTCAGTGTGTAACTATGCTGCTCTATGAAGGTACAGCCTCCATGAGCAGAGTCAAGAGGGGATTAATTATAGTACTGCCATCCTTATAGATCATAAAAACAGAAATCAGGGGAAGATAATTTTTAGAGACTGTTCTTTTGGGAGAACAAGATTTAGCATTGCAGAGATAACCTTTTGGTCTGATTTAGTATCTGCCTGTACATAAATTACAAATGCAAAACTTTATTCATGATCACTCTCTGCCCTCTAATCTCACACCTTGGCTTGTCTTCCTGATAAATAACATAGATATTCATATAGACACACACACACACCACCTGCCCCCCTCTCTCTATATATGCCTTTTCCTAGCCTGATCATTCCCAGTAAATCTGTTCTGAATCCTGTGCTTCCTCTATCACATCAGTAAAACCAAGCAACCAGTCCTGGTACCTTGGGTGTTATCACTGATTCATTCTTCTAGACCCATGCAATGGGCTTCCAATTCCACTAAATAAACTTTTAAAAATCTATTTCTGCCATTCAGATGCTAAATTGCTTGCTCTAAGCATCCCATACCAAGTATTGCAGTGTCTCTTCTTTAGCCTTGTCTCAGATCTATTTATCCTTCAAGGAACAACTTCCATTTCAATGTTTTAAACACATTTCCTCTTTATTCACTTCTCTCCACTTTGCACTCTGTTAAGCACCAGTTTTTCTCTTCACTGAAGCTAAAATCTTCTCAAGTGGAAAATATCAGTTCATCATGGAGGAGGTCTTCCATATAAGAGGTAGACATTCCATTTCAGGACATTTTTCATAGAATCATAGAATGTCCTGACTTGAAAGGGACCCACAACAATCATCAAAGTTGAACTCCTGGCCCTGCACAGGACCATCCCCAAGAGTCACACCATGAGCCTGAGAGCATTGTCCAAACACTTCTTGAACTCTGTCAGGCTGATGATCCCTTCCATAGGGAGCCTGTTCCAGTGCCCAGTCACCCTCTGGGTGAAAAACCTTCTCCTAATGTTCAACCTAAACCTCTCCTGACACACCTTCAGGCCATTCCTTGGGTCCTGTCACTGTCACCACAGAGAAGGGATCAGTGTCTGTCCCTCCTCTTCCCCTCTTGAGGAATTTGTAACTGCGCTGAGGTCTCCCCTCAGCCCCCTCTTCTCCAGGCTGAACAGACCAAGTGCCCTCAGCCTCTCCCTGTATGGCTCCTCCAGACCCTCACCATCCTTGTGGCCTCCTTTGGGCACTCTCTAACACTATAATGTTGTTCTTACATTGTGGCACCCAGAGCTGCCCCCAGCACTCGAGGTGAGGTCACCCCAGAGCAGAGCAGAGCAGGACAATCCCTCCCTTGCCTGGCTGGAGATGCTGGGCCTGCTGCCCCCAGGACATGGTTGCCTCTCCTGGCTGCCAGGACACACTGAAAAATTTTGAGTTTTTGAAAGTTTTGAAATTTTTATTTGGAAAATATTTTGAAAAGTATTATTTTGACAATTTTCAAATTTTGATAATTTCTGGCTTTCTGATTCAGAATTATTTGGATTTTAAAGCTAAGCTTAACACAATAAAAATGCATTGCATAGTCTGTTCATGGAATTGCAGAGTAGGAACAGCTCTCATGCTAAAGTAAATAACAATCCCAACAGAACATAATAACCCCAACAAAAACCTTCCTTCTCTTATATCCCTCATGCACAAAGCATAGGTCACAGAGATGCTAGCCCAAGGACACCTGAAAATTGGAAGAACAGACCAGGACTGGAACTATACAGCACCTGCACAACACCCTCAGTGGTGATTCCACTGGTGTGACCAAAGTTGCAGTGGTGCTCATGAGGCACTGTGGGCTGAATGTGAAAAGTGACATTTGTGTGAAAGCTGGAACAACTTGACTCCCCTGCTGCCCTTGGGGATCATTCATGAGGAAAGCAGAGAGAATTTACAGCTTCTTTTCTATAATGAAGTCGAACACAATGGTTTTTTTTTCAAAATCCCCACCAGCTAAGAAACGTCAAAGAACTGTTACTGAGATTTCATTTTTTTCATCTTGATAACACATGTCATGATACTATAAATATTTCTGTGGGATTGGAAGAAAAGCTCAAGCCTTTACCTCTAAGCTTCTTCACTGCTTGGTCTCTCCTTGGCTCTTAAATCTAATATCCTGTCACTACAGAAAACTTTCACCCTCACTAAAGAAAACAGATTCTGTCATTTCTCCTGGAGACACTTTTATGTTTTCTCATAGCCTGCCCCCTAAATCATGGTGAAAATCTCCCCACAAGGTACCATCTTGTGTTCTATCAACTACTATAACTAGTATATCTTGTGTTCTATCAACTACTAAACTATTTTTATTCTTTACCTCTGCCACGAATCCCACGGAGGAGAGCCCGGGGGTGAATCTGGCTGGGGCTGTGGATGCCATGCAGAGGTGTTTGTCATACCAGTATGTCCCTGCCCCACACCTCTGGCTGTCACCCCTGTCACCCCTGTCACCCTGGGCTGTGATATCTCGAGGGCAGGGGCTGTGTTTGCTCTTGTTGGCACAGCACCACAAGGCTGCAGCATTGATAGAGGGCTCCAGGCACATGTGATGTACAATAAATTCAAACTACCTAAAGCTGGTCTCATTCTCCCACACTCTGATATAGGAGCTATTCACAGAGCAAGCCTCTGATTCTTTTCCTTGCAATGTAAAGCTCTTGGGATGTGTCAGAGTGACCGAATTAAGAAGCAAAGCCTGCCTTTGTTCCCTGAACAGGTCTCACCTATCTTGGTAGCAGCAAATAATTGCAATTGCTCCTCCTCCCATTTTCCCCACCAGTAATTTTGGGAACAATTTCCTTGTCGCTAAATCCGAATCCCACAGTCCCTATCTGTCAGAGTATGGATTGCCTGAAGTCATTCTAGGACCCAAAAATCTTGAGTTTCAGCACAGTGCTAAGGCTGGGCTCACATCCAAGTCTGACTTTTCCACACAGATCTTAAGGAGACCTGCACTGTGAAAATGACTTACTGCTTTTTGGATGAGATGCTAAATTGGGGTCATATCTTCCTGCATCTCTCTGGGAGCTGAGAAGCATCTAAAAATCCCATGGTGATATTCAGGCAGGGTTATCATTAACTGAGACACCCTTGGCTTGCACTCTCCCTGTGCACCCTCCTGCACACATCTCTGGGGAATAAAGCTGTGCTGGAGCTATTTCAGGGTACATAGGAGCTGCAACTTTAACTTGTTTGCAAATTCCACAGGGATGTCTTGAGAACTCTGCAGCAATTAAACATGCAGGCACTTGGATGGGCCTTGAACTGGAGGGGAACAAACCTCTTTTTTCCCAAACTTCCCAGTCTGGAACCAGAATCCACTTCAGAGTCCAGGGGCCACTTCTAACTCTGGAGAGATCTCTCAGCTGACAAACAGGGCACTCTTAGCCAGTTTCCTTGGAAAGGCTGCTTGGAGAAAGAGCAATTGAGGAAACTAAAGAAAGTGAGATTGCTAAAATTGGAAGTTTATTGATGACCTTTGTTTTTTTTCCTTCAAAAAGATGTTTATTATCCAAAGTCTGCATCAGGGGTCTCAAACTACAGAAATCAGAACACCCACATTCAGAGGGCTCCAGATCCATTCTCTGCCTTATGAATCAGCTCTTTCACAGCCAAGAGACTAATTCAGGATGATATTTATGACACCAGTACTTGGATCTCATTGAGAATCAATAATTCTGACATTATAATCTCTATGATTTAATAGCTTAAATATGGATGTACATTCACATGTTTGTGTTTGAAAACTGCATCTCTAACTTGATTTCATGTTTACAAGGTATTTGCAAGCTGATGGATGTAGTTTCTCCTTTATGCATTTTTTTTCTCCTTTCTAGAATGACAGTGCTACAAATTGCAAGCTGGAAAGTGCAGTACTATCCTGATGTTGCACTAGCTGGGACTGCACAGTTTTCAGCTAAAAGCTTACTCATGTAGCCTTTAAAATACCTTGTAAATTAATTCCTCATTTGTGATCCTGGGATGTTTTTAGACTGAGGCCAAAGGCAAATAAGCAAATAAAATTTCATAAGTATCCCTATAGTGGCCATAATCTTGGCTGAAATCCAGGAAAACAGCCTAGAACCACCACGGTTAAAAGCATGGCTAGTTGGAGTCTAAGTAACTGAGTCAAGAATCAGTGATCAGAGCTGGGAAAGATTCCCATCCTTAGGAGGTCTAGTCAGAACTAGATCTAGGCAGGGATCAAGTTCTAACACACACTCAATAAGAGATTACAATCTCCAAATCCTCACACTCATCTGGCTGTCATTCTAGAGAGACACACAGTGACCACCAGGGCAGGATGGGTTACTTGTTCCTTGGAGAGCTTAGTTTCTGTCCTGGTTTAGGGCAATTTTGGGAGAAATTCTAACCACTGGCAAAAAAATATAGGTCTGCAACCCTCAAAACAACAGATTATGCTGAGATTATGAAGAATCCTCTGTCAGTCTAATTTACTAAACTACAGTTCATGGTAGCACCTACTGTTGACCTGTGTTAGTGCTCCCAGTGCTGTCCAAATGCCTGTGGGGCATGTCCCACACTGCAGCTGATGCCTTCCTGTGCTCTGAGACATCCAGTCTCAGTTTCTAAGCAATGTGTCCTTTCATTCCTGTCACCCAGGGAAGTATCTCAGCTTTCTTCCACACTCCTGGTCTTGGTTTTGTTGTTGTTGGGTTTCACTGCCCGTGGTTGTAACCCATGAGTGTATGCAGAAAGAGTGGCACTTAAATATCTCATGCCCCAGCAGTATCAAACTCATCTTACAGAACACAGTCCTGCAGCTCTGAGATTATGCAGAATGTACTTTAAGAGAGCTGAGGACAAATCAATCTTGTTCAGGACATTTGTCTGCACGAGTAGCTTCAGGAGAAATATGGTGAATGCAGAGTCTGACCAGAATTAGAAAATGCTGCAAAATCTTCCTCTCAATAAAAGCCTTTCAATACTTGGCAACCTCCTGGGAGGTTGAAATGCTGAAATTTTCCACTGAAATGCTTCTTTTTCTCTTGAATTTCTCATCCTCACATCTGCCCACTTAAAAAGCAACAAAAGTCCCTACCTTGGGGAAAAAAAAAAAAGTGTATCTTAAGGAGTTGAGGATGTAGAAGGAAAACAAACAAATATGCCATGGTGAGAGGTGTATTAAAAAACTCAAAACAGATGGCATTTCAGTACATAAAGGGGGACAAACTCTTTCTCTCTTACAAGAAAGAGGGGGACAAACTTTTTAGCAGGGCCTGTTGTGATAGGACAAGGGGTAATGGTTTAAAACTAAAAAATATCACTTGGATATAAGGAAGAAAAAATTGTGTGTGGATGGTGAACACTGGAGAAAATTATCCAGGGAGGTGGTAGATGCCTCATCCCTGGAAACATTCAAGGTCAGGTTGGACAGAGCTCTGAGCAGACAGATCTAGTGGAAATGTCCCTGCTCATTGCAGGGAGTTTGGCCTTTAAAGGCACCTTTCAACCCTTTGATTCTATGATTCCATGAACTACAAAGTTTTGCTCACTTTGTCATGTGCCATTACCGTGATTTCTGTGGATTGCTGGTTTTAGAAATTTAGACCTTGGCAAATCAAGAGAAAGGTCATTTTCACTGTTGTGGTGGAACCCAGAGCTGTCAGGATGCTCTAAGCAGCTCTGTCTGATAGGTGAATCTGCCTGCCAAAGCAGCCAAACTCCTCTTCCAAAATTCAGCACTGCCTGTGTGGGAGTTGGACAGGAGCTTATACAATTTTAATAGGTTGAAACAGTGCTTATGCTCAAAATCAGGAATGGGTTATTTACAGTGCAGCCAAATTTTCAAGGTGAGGAGGAAGAGAACTCACAGAAGATATTTAACCAGGTGTTTAGAGATGTGCACAGGACAGTGGGTCATTTGAGAGAAAAGGAAGAAAAATTCTCAGCTAAGCACCTTCTCTTACTTACCCTCTGCTCCTTTCATATTCTGCTTTTGTTTCTTAGATAACTTCTGCTGTAATTACTCATTCTCTCTAGCTTTTAGTTCTTTGTCCCCATTTGACATCTTTTGTCTCTCAGCCCCTGTTATTCTCCAGAGCTCAGCTGCAGTGTTTGAACCTGTGTTTGGGCACTCAGCTCTCTGAGTGCATTTTATCAATCCTCCAAAGAAACAGCACATCTGCACATCTCCCCTGCTTTATCCCTCTGCCAAAATGCTACTGTTCTGTAGAAGGATGGCTGGAAGAAGCACATTGGCTCCTTATCCCCTTAAGTCTGGCACAGTGGACCACAGAGTGCACTACAAAGGGCCCTGGAGTGTCACTGACTGAGCCCTCCCTTGTCCCACCTGCCAGAGCATCACCAGCTCTGCTGCCCCCCTGCTCCTAACACAGCTGCAGCCAAACAGACTGAGGGGAATGCAGAACAAAGAGAGACTCCTGTTCTTAAAAGTCACACAACCACCCTGAGAACTCCAAACACACCTGGGAACCTCTCAAACTACAGTGGAGCTGGTGAGTGGCACGGGCTCCCTGAGATCAGTCAGTAATTCAGTATGGGTGCTGGGTCCATGCTGAGTCAGTGCAGATCAGCTATTTGGGTACAGCAAGACACAAACATGCATTTTTTAAAAGAAGAATGTTATAGGCTGAGAGAAAAATCTGCCCAATCCATCTCCCAGACTATAACAGCAGACTCCAAGGTGAACAGGAGGCTGTATAGGTGCTGGAAAGGCTCTCTCCAGAAGTTCTCCATCTTTACCACACTGAATCCCATCTTGCCTTTTCTAGAACTTTCCGCATAATTTTAGGAATATGGGAAAGACAAGGCAGTAACCACCTGGCTATTTCTCTTCATTTCTTCTGGGTGAGGAGACTGCAATAGGAAAGACCATCCTGTCCCCAGGAATGTGAGCAGTCCACACTACCCACCCACATTATTTTAGGTGCTGTTTGAATTTGTGATAATGCACAAGCCATTTCTCACATCCACATCCCAGAAATGGAAAGAGCAAGGGAGAGTTTTTGGTTGCATAAATATTCTTCTCTTGCCAAGGAATCTTCTCTGGACCTGCATCCTGCATTTTTATCCCTGAAAGCAGCATCTTCTCCTCAGAAAACAGGTATCTTAAACTTCATTTCCCACTACCTTCTGGAAATTGCATCAGGAGAAAGAAAAAGGAGATTATGTGAGAGTTAAAAGACCCAATTTTTCAAAGCATAAATTCCTGCAATGTCTGTGCTAACAGTGCCCTTGTGATAGGCTGATGTTGCTGACATGGAGAGTTACTGACCCTGAATCACTGTGGGGCAATGGGTTCACACCCAGGGAATGGGGCTATCAGATGAGGAGATTTTTTTAATAAGCAATTTGAAATAAATAGTTTCTCAAGATTGAAAAATAAAAAAAATTCTCATGAATTTGTATCATCTTTAATTGCTAGTTGAAACAAAGAAAAGTTTTGTAGTAACGTTAGATGAGGAATCCTTTTGACAAAGAGGTACCAAGGCTTTCTAGAGTGTTTTAAAAAGCATGCACTGTGCAGGCAGACAAATGTGGCTGCAGCATCCTGGGCTGTTAAAGCTGAATTACAATTTTTATTGTGATCCTCACTTAACCTCTCCCATTGCTATTTTTTTTCATACACTGTTCTGGAACAGAAATTAATTCAGAGAAAGAGCTTAAAACAGAATTTATGTACTGGTGTGAGAACAAAACAAGACTACCATTCCTTGTTGGTTCCAGTGGGTTTTTTGAGCCTGAAATGCTCCCACTTGGCTCAGCTGCTTTTGTATTTAAACTTGAATGGTTTTGAGTCAAAACCAAAGAACATCTGTTTGGCAGTTTTAAAGCTAGAAGTATTTAGCATTTTTCCCTTGATGTGCACAATTTGATTCACTGCCCCGTTGCACTGATGCTACTGGAGGGGCTTTATGCATGGTTTGGAAGACAGATTGGTGCTGTGGGACACCCATGGCAGCCAAGAGTGCTGCTGGGCTGCAGCAGGGCCAGGAGCCACAGCCCCTTGCAGAGGCATTTGTGAGAGGCTGTAGCTGTCAGCCCCTGGCTTGAATGGAGTTCTGAGCTCAGCAAGAGCTGCTGCCTTCCAGAGAGGCAAAGAACCTCCCATCAGCCAAGCTGTGGGACCTTGCTTCCTTGGGAGGCAGGATTGCCTGGTTCCAGACAGGTTTCCTTTCTGAGGAGAGGAAAATTATTCAATTCCAGAGCAGCAGTATTGCTCTCCTTATCCTGAACCTCAGGAGTGCCTTTCCTCATTATTCTCCTCATTCCCCTCACTTAGACCTCCCAAGCTGCTTTTCTGCTCCAGGTCTGCTAAAAAAAAAAAAAAAAAAAAAAAAGAAAAAAAAAAAAAAAAAAAAAAAGAAAAATAAAATCAAAGCATGTGCATATTCTGGAATTTTGAAATTCTGAGAGAGAAGAAAATATTTGCTGTTTTACTATCGATTATTTTATTAGTTGGACTGTTTTTACTTAGTCAACTATTTTATTTATTAGAGAAAATGTCAAATGTATGTTTTTTAAAGGCTGTAATTAAGCACAGTCAGGAGTCATTAGATTATTCAAAAAGCCTCCTGCTTCTCATTAACTAATAGCAACCACCAAAACAAATGGATTTTTATAGACCAGGTCTAGATATAAGTGTAAAAGTACATTGGAGAACAGAGGCACATACTGTACTTAGACATCTCATCTTCATGCTATAGAATGCCCTAATTGGCAATTAATTTCTTCCAAGATGGAGATGAAAATTGCCACTTTCCAAACACTGAAATTACCAGAGGATTAAACTGTCACTTCTTCCATAAGAATGGCCTTTGGAGATTGATGATGCCATGAGTCACCTTTTATCTTGAGATCAGCTATTTAAATTTGATGCAGGCTGCACTTTTTTTTGCTAGCATTTTCTATCTAGGTAAAAAAGAGGCTGGATATTGTAGTAGGGGATGTTTCTCAACTCATGAATTATGGCTTTTCTAACCAGTGTTAAATTGCAAATGTCATTGGAGAAAAGGAGAAGGGTATAAAGGTATATAAAGGAGAAATGGTAACTTTCCAGAATTAAGAAAATATAATTTTAAGATCCCATTTTCTGAGACAGACAAATGTTAAAAAATACCTTTATTGCACCAGCAAAAATAAAAGCCATGAGAAAATATTTGGACGCTGTTCATGTCACACCATACTATGTTGACATTTCCATTTGACATGCAGACTTGTCAGTTTTGATCAAAGCTGTGAACTACAGATGTTTTTAAAATACAGGATAGAGGAAAATAGACTCACATTCAAAACAGAACCTGTGCTGAGTGTCTATTCCAGGTCTAAAAAGGACTGAGATTCACAGTCAAATGGACAACTTTCCAGCTGTGCTAACAATGAGGGAGAGAGAGAACATAATGAGCTGCTCTCTGTTCTTTATCTTTAAAGCTGGTTTTGAAACCTCCAAACAGAAATAATTCCTCTGTTTCCAGAGACCAGCTGTTCAACAAGAGGTGGAAAATGAAGGGAGAAATGGACAAGCAGCTTTGAAATCTGCTCATATTGGCATGGATGAATTTTATTAACACATCACCTGGCTGACAGCATGTAAAATATAAGACAATTCACAGAGGATTTTCCCACCTGTGCATTTCTAAGTTCATACAAGAATATTAATGATACTATCCTTTTTCTGTCTCTCTGATGACAGACATAAAACCAAGTGTGACTGGTGGGAGGCATCCCTCATCTGAGTAACAGCCTTGCAGTGGCTGGGGCTCACCACAGAATCACAGAATGTGTTGGGTTGGAAGGGACCTTAGAGGAGATTTAGTCCCCACCTCCCTGCTGTGGACAGGGACAATGTGTGCCACTTTTTGTTGGTTGTCATCTCTTTCCAGAGTCAGTGATGGCATTGTGGAAAAGTGGCTGAACTGAGGATAGATTAAACAGGAAGGCAAGTTCCAGGCAGTGTCCAGCCAGGAGCAGCCACTCACACACCAGCCAAAAACAAGAATTACTGTACATCAAACCACCCACCCAATGCTGTACTGCTGAGGAGCACCTGGATACAACAACCACACCAAAATCCACCAGCCTCCCTCAAAGGCATCTCTACTTATGACAGACCCAAACTACTGCCTGGGAATCCTCCTCCATATGTGCTTTTACACGGCCTCAATGCTAAGTTTATTTTAGTACTTTGTATTCATGTGCTAGGATAACATCACATAAAATTTTCATATAAGCATTGTTATTCCACTTCTACTCTTAGGAGGGAGAATGTGACATTTGGAGAGCTTTCTTAGTTAAATGAATGATGTTTCTGTGTCAGAGACACCAGGCCAAAAACCATCTTCCATTTGAAGGAATGACCCTTAACTTCTGCAAGAGCTGTGTCCTCAGCCTGTGAGCTACTGCCCAAAATGAATCTACCCTGGCAGTAATGAGTGAGACAAGGAGCCCTTGTTCTCAGCCACCTAAGCAACCCCATCTGCATCTTGCTTGTCAGCACCAGCTTCCACATGATTCTCCTCAAACCTCCATCCAGCTCTGATCTCTGGTCACGGGCAGCAAGGACAGGAGGAACAATGCCATGTGGGATTGCTGCTTAAACCCACACTTGCCAGCTGCAGCAACCTGATGAACTAAGTGTATCATATAACTTCAGAAAAGCTTCTGGGCTCAGACTGAATGGGATTTTCTTTTATAGGCATCTACAGAGTTGGAGATTAAAAGTGACCCTGAAGTTTTCTGTAATTACCAGAAATTTTCTTATCCTTCCTGCACACCTGTTCTTCAGCTGGGGCTAACAGAAGTTCTAAATCCTCTCAAGCTGAAGGGCTTTGTTTCCCCTCGTGGTAAAAAAGCTCCCCAGTGCCTCAAGCACTGTTAACTCCACCCAACACCCCAGAGAGTGTCACTTACAGTTCTCAGGCCACAGAGCAGCAGGGAAATAATGACTGAGAGCTGGAGTCTGAGCATGGGAAACCAGTGCAGAGAGCAGGAATGAGTTTGACATGCACGTGGATGTTTGAGTTGTTGAGGACACCCACTGCAGTGCTCTGTAGCAGTTGTGTTTCCTGAGGACTTGGGGCATTGTGCCAAGCACACAGCACCCCTGTAGATCTGAGAGCAGAATGAGTGTTTCAGAATGAATCTGAGTGTTTCAGAATGCTTTCCTCCACCTCCAGATCCCTTTACCAGCCAAATGGGAAAAGGGTGTCTCTGGGCATCTTTCCAGAAGCCTCTGAAATGATGCCTTCATGCAGCAAAACTCAGTGGGTACATTCATGTACTTTTCACCTTGGTATTTGCACTACATGAAGAATTTGCCTCACCTTTGCTGCTCCTTTGGATGCCCACTGGCCTTCTGTGTATTTACCAAAGCAGGAAGCACCTAAGTAGGAACAAAACTGAGTTAAAGTCTGACACAGCAACACTATCTGGCACATACCAACATTATCTGCCTCGGGCTTTTTAACAATCACTAATGTTAATCAAAGTGTTAAGCTCTATAGGTAGATGTCCCTTCTGAAGTTACATCACTGAGCTGAAATTTAACCCTTCTTTGCATTTCCAGAAGTCACTCAGGCTGTCATTGAAACAATGGAATAAAATCAGCAGATCTCGATCTAGTCTTGTTTCTATTTAAAGGTGATAAAGAGTTGATTTTACATAAGATCTCATCAGTGTTCCTGAGTCAGCATGATTGTTCTGGACTTCCTGGCATTCCGACAAACTGAGCAAGTAAGGTTATTCAGGAGCTTAGAGCTGGTATGGATGGAAAGGGAAAGGAGACAATATGCTGCCACCTTTTGGTTACAGAAACGAGAACAGGTATGATCCGGGCAGATCTCTCAAGTGGAAATTAAGACATCTATGCTTATCTTCTGTAATAAAACAGCCTGAAAGCACAGATGCTGCAAGATGCATCCCTTCATGTTCTAAACTGTTGCTATAAGCTTAGCTCATCTATCTCACATGTTTTCAGTTTTGCTCAAACTAATTAATAATCATCAAGCAATAATTAATAATTTATCTCATTTAAAACATAAATGCTTCAGTTCTCTCACCTAAAATTAACTCTTTGCATCACTAAAGTGATTTGAGGAGCATAGCTGCAAGAAATAGAAGGTACAAGATCTCATGAATTAGAAGCTTGTAAAAGTAAGTGACTGCACGTCGTGACTTTTGACACTTTCATTATTAGGTTTGTCATCAGTACTTTACAAATTCAGCCTTAACTGTTTGAATGAGATTTTCTGTGCTGGCTGACTGCTGAGGACCTGAAGGCTATTTTGTTTGTTTGTTTATTAAAAGATTGGTTCAGCTGTTTATGAGAATAAAAGATTGAAGAATGGCCATCTTAATAAAAGGAATGCAAGGCTGCTTTGTTAAAATGTTTGTGCACCTCCTAGTTTGAGGCTCTGCCTCAAACTTTAACAGGGAAACTCTGTATCAGGGATGTGCCTCTCTCTGCTCCTATGAGTCATTGTACAAATTTGGGCCAAGTGACGAGCCTGTGACAGCCTCAGTTTTAAAATGTTCTGTAAAAACTTTGGGGAGCTTGTGAGTTCAAGTCCATGAATGTTCTCTTACTTTCTGCTCCCGAGAGCCAGAGGCTCTTTACATTTACTGCACGTACAGATGCACTGAGCATGCTGCATCCTCATGCACAAAAATCCATCAAACACTTGGCTTCTGCTTTCTCAGTGATGGCACTGAATTCTCACTCTCTTCTCCTGACATAAGGGTAATGTGAAGGGGGATCCTGTCTGCCTGTACTGCAGAAGGAGCAGGAATTCTCTCTCCACTACCAAAGCTGTGTTGGAAGGCCTGTAATGCCCACCTGGAGCAGCTGCAGCCACTCAAGCAGAGCAGAGCTGTGCAGCAGACCCAAACCTGGCCCTGCTGCCACCTCAGGCCGTTGTTACACTTCACACACGGGTGCTCATGCAGGATGTCCCTGTCCCAGCAGAGACTTGCAGACCTGTAATACACTGATGGTGCCACCCTACCCTGTCTGCTGCACACACCCCTCTGTTCTGCTGCACCTTGAGGAGTTCCAGGCTCATCTTGAGGAGTTCTAGGCTCTCCTGCCATTTGGAAGAGTACCCAGAGGACCACAGACATGAGAAAACCACAAGGAATTATCTTGTTTATGCACTCATCGCTCACAGACAGCCCCAGCAAAGGCACTCAACAGCTTCCAGACACATATAGAGACCAAGAAGCTGAAGCAGACCCACAAGAAGGCTGTTGGTAGGAATTTAAAGGCAAAACAATCCCTCCCCAATGTGTTATCACTTCTTCAAGGAGTTTAGCTCCATCACTCATCAGGAAAAGGATCAGAACCGATTTTATCTTGCTCTTTTTAAGGAGGGAAGTGGTGCAATCAATTTCAGTGCTTAATCTCTCAGGGTGAGGGGCATCCTGTTATCTTTCACAGGTCAGGATCTCATTAACCATCTGGGCCAGTGGTGGGAAACAGCAAGACACATCCTTCCAGAGCTAAATGAGGCCTCCTTTTCCTACCAGCAAATTCCCCTAAGCCTCCTGGCAACCAGAATTCCTCCTCTCCATCTCAGCACTTGTCTTCCACACACCTCATGAACTGTTTTTAACCCATCTTTCAAATTAAGGGGTTTTTACACATTTAATCTACATTTCCACAGACACACACTGAAACCACATCAGGGTAGAGGCAGAGGAATACCAGGACCATTGGGCCTGCTAGAAATATTTGCAGGAATGTTTTTTTTTTCCTCTTTCTTTTTGCTTTTTTTCTTTGCTTTTTTTCCTCCCTCTCCCACTTTTCCATCATGCTTAGGGAAGCATATCTAGCTTGTTGGCATAGAGCTGTATATAGCAACTCAGTGAACAGAATGGACCATGGTATGGAGATGAGTCAGGATTGTGTGATGAATCAGATTTTGTCCAGAGAATCCTGGCTCGTTTGCTGCAGACAGTGAACACTATGATTGTAGGAGGAAAAAAAGTGGTTCCAGGCTAAGGCATTTGTATGCGGCTCAGAAGGACTGGATTCTATTTTTGTCCTTCTCACAGACTACTAAATTAGCCACTTAAAAACCCATTTTTCAAGGCTGGCCATGAACTGGGTACAGGGTTTTGCTGAAAGCCTAAATTCTAATCTTGCGCTTTTATGGCTAAAAATGTAGCTGTAGTGTAATGTAATTAGTTGTAATGCTATTTTCTCCTTAATTTATGAAAATGTTATCAAAATACACTGAATTCTGTTTGTGAAGCTCTCAGCTCCTACCCTGTTGTATATCACTGAAAAATGCATAACAAAACTGGTAACTTTGTCTTCACAGCAAAATTTGAACATTAAGTAGTAAGGCATGGAGTCCCATATTAAGCATCAAAAATAGAACAAAATATTGAAGAGTGGCTCATTAAGTGACTACTGTCCTCTCTGGCCACTAATGAGCTCCTGTCATTAATGACTGCCTTGCAATCAAACACAACAGAAGGCAAATCAAAGTTCTGAAAAGAACACAAATCCTGGCATTTTTTAAACTGCAGAATGTTTGACTTCGCAGCCTTAAAAGCTTTTATATTATTTTTGCCACCCTATGACACAGCTCAGTGCCAGTGAGTCTGTTGTATCTGATTATCAGATTGCTCCCTGTTTAGTGTCCCCCTATTATGCCTGACCTCCTAATGATGGTCTCCTAAGTAGGATTTGAAAATACATTAGGAAATAATATTAAAAATTTATATAATTACTTTTTCCAAAAATTTTTCTGATTTTTTTTTTATTACTAAGGATTTTAATTTTTCTCACTTTCTCTTTCCTCTTTCACTCTTCTCACTCCTCTCCTCCATCAGCTGGAAAAGCTAAGTCCATGATGTCACCTTTGAAAAGGGCACTAAGAGCTGTAGATCAAAAACTCTTCTGTGTAAGTGTCAATTCAATCCATTCCAGAACATTTTCATGCAAGCTACTTCACATCACCCAACACTAAAAAATGGATTAACGGACTAAGCTGGATTTAAACATCCTCCTCATTAACACAACTGTAAATTGGGAAGAGTGCAACATTATTTTTATCTCCAGCTTTCTCCTCCTTGGTTTACCCAGTTTATCTCTCTCTTTCAGAAGAGTTAAATTCCAGAGGGTGATGAGGCACTGGGAGAGGTTTTCCAGGGAATTTGGGGATGTGTGTCCCTGGCAGTGTTCAAGGCCAGGCTGGATGGGGCTCTGAGCACCCTGGTCTGGTGGAAGGCTGCCCATGGCAGTGGGTTGGAACAAGATGATCTGGAAAGTCCCTTCCAACACAAACCATTCTATCATTCTGCAATACTTCAAGGGGGAAAATGTCCAGTAAAAACCACCAATGAGTGTCGTTGTTGAGTCAGGGATGGGAAAAAAGACTCCGGTCTTCAGAAGGCGAAATAGAATAATTTTATTAGAAAGTAGTGTGTCTTATAATGTGACTCATTAAGCTGAGACTTGATTGGTCTCAAAGTGAAAACCTCTCACACCATTGATGAACTATGAATAGTACACTCTGGAGAATCATATCTATAAACAACAGGTGTAGAAAGAGAGATAATAATTGTTTTAATTCTTTTCTCTAAGTTTCCCAGGCTTGGCGTGGGAGAACTTATCTCTGCTCTTTCTTTGACTGAACTGAGAATATCCACAAATGAGATGCTGGAGAATTGAATTAAAGACCTGCCTCATCTAGTTGCCTTACCTGGCCCTAAGCATAGAATTTCCTCAACCCAAGTCCTTTGCTGCCTCTTTGTTAACCAGGGTAACACATGTACAAATCTCATAAAATGGTGAGAAACCTTTTTAGCAGGGATTGAGTCAATACAATCCACTGGCAAGCAGAACCACACCAAAGGACACCAACAGTACAAGTAAACCAAATTTATGCCATCTGAAGCTCCCTGTAAATGTGTTCATCAGGCTATCACCTCAGTTACTTGAATACCACAAAAGTCTTACTGAAATCATAACTTTTTAAAAAAAGAAATAAAGTTCTCAGCAAATCATACTAATCTGAGTTAATTTACTGGTTCTATAATGGATATGCAATACCAGTTTGTTCCGAGAGTAGCAATGTCTCAATAATTCATGAACAATCACATACAAATATTCCAAGTCTGCCCACAAAAGCTGCAACTTTGTAATTTATTATTTCAGTTCTGGAGGAAATCCAGCCATGCTAGGAAAATCTGTGCTAGAAAAGAGAGTTTGGAAGGAGAGGTAATATGTTTTATTAGATGAAATCAGACCAAATACAAGGAGTGTAAGCCTGCAAGATTGTTTATTTTTCCAATTATATTTGACAAATATAATTATGTTTTGCTATAAGCCTAACCTTTCTTACAGATTACAGCAGTATTACTTTAAAAGTAAAGCATTTGCAAGAAACACTTGTACAATAAAGCCAATAAAGCTTAAGATAACTTACAAGTGAGAAAAGATTAAAAGATCTATAATAATTTACATTGTTCTCTACACAGCTCTAAAGTTGTGGAGTCAGCTAGTAATCTTCCCCTGCTTATTTGGATTTTTCTCATAGCAATGAAAAGAGAAAAAATAAAACATTTTAAAGTGTTATTTCAAAAACAAAAATAGGTGGAGAGAATTCACTGGCATAAAAAACCTTGAAAGGCTTTCAGTTCATTTTATCTTTAAGGGACTATAGTTCAAGTTCATAGTATCCCTTAAACTATGACAGATGTTTTGATTTCAGCCAGATTCCTCAGATATGTTTATCTTGTCATAGTATTTGGACATGTCTGCATTTTTTTCCCTACTGTCATCTGTGTTTTTCAAAAAAGACTCCACTTCTCATAGCAGAATCTGAACTAACACCAGAGATCTTAACTGTCAGGCACTGACTGGTATTTATGGTTTATTCAGACAAGCTGGAGAGTTGGGTGAATTTTTATAATTTTTTGATTAATGATTTGCATCAAATTTTGTGTGTGTGAGAGAGAAAGAGAGAGAGAATTCTTTGACTTTATGCTTGGAACTCAAGCAAATACTGCCTTAAGGAATCTCTCTTTTCATTATAAGAGTAAGAAATACATCAGCAGTAACTCTGGGAAGCTCACTGGGTCATGAGCTACCACCAAAAGCAGGGAATTTAGGCTGTGAGAGTTATCAGTTTCTAAATTTCAGTACTTCTATCTTGCGTTGCTACCACTGTTGACCAGGATTCAGAGCAGGCAGAGATGGGCTGTGAAATCCAAGTTCTCCACTGACTCATAGAGTTTCAGGCACAGACACCTACATCTCCCAAATCACACTTGGAACATCCAGCTGTATCACACATGGAGTATCTCAAACAGTGGAAAGGGCACATGTAACACAATGCTGTCTGGTTAAGACTTAGATACTGTAATTCCTATCCAGATATTTTATATGTCCTTTATGTGTTCTCTGGGCTTTTAAACACTCTTCAAGTGTTCAGTGTGGGATCTGTGACAAAGAAAAAAAAAAAAAACAACAACCAAAAAAAACCCCAAACAAGCAACAACAAAAACTAACAAACAAGATAAACCCAGTTATATTTTACTTTAATTTATACAATGGCACCAAAAATGGTCTTTTTTGAGAAAGCAAGGGCTGGGCAGCCAGTCTGTCAGATGGTTTGAAAGCTGGCTGGATGGCCAGGCTCAAGGAATGGCTGACATGCAGCTAGTGAAGAACAGTGTGTGTCAGAGGATGACACAGATTGCACCCTGAGCACATTTACGGATGCCAAATTAAGGAGTGCTGACATGAGGACTGGCAGAATTTAATCCAGAGAGATCTTGATAAATTGCAGAACTAGGTCAAGAGACACCCCAAGTTTGATGGAAAACCCCAGGCATGAGGACAGGTGGGAAACTGGCTGAGCATCAGCCCAGCAGAAGGACCAAGGAATCACGCAAATGTCAGGCTGAGCACACGCCCATTTAGGCCAACAGAGCATTCTCACTGCAAATAATGCAAACTGCACCCTGGACTCCATCAAGAGGTGTGGCAAGGAAAGTATTAAATATCATTAAAACAGAGAAATAAGGAGCAAAAAAATTGTTACTGAGGCTGAAAAATTCTACTTTAATTCAAAGTTCATCCACTTTGCAAAGAAAGAAGAGAAGAAGCTGTTCATAAAAATGGGTGTAGTCCAGCTAGGAAATTAGAAGGTAGCAATCCTTGCCAGAGCAGTGAGTTTCTGGAATATTCTTCTGCCTTCAGCAGCAGGCTAAAACAGTCAAGCCAGTTGCAACATGGAGTTTAATAGCTTATAAAAAGACTGATGTAATAATGGGGCACATGAAAGCAAGTGGTCATGAAGGACATCTCATCCAGTCCTACATTCCTGAATTCTACATTCATGAAGAGTGATAAAAAATGAAATAAGATGAAGAATAGTTTCTGAAACATAATAAAGAGGGAGAAAAACAAGGAAAGAAACTTATGGGTGTTGGCAAACAAAGTCCCAGGGGGTAATGAAGAGGGAAGCATTCTTCCTTGAAAACTTCATTACTTCCTTGTGGAAGATCACAGCATTGTCTCAACATGCCCTGATGTCACAACCTTTAATACCCCTCATTTCACAGCACAATTTCATTGTGACAGCTGCTGAAAGCATTATGCCTCCAGCAAAATAACAATAGGATGTTTGATACACTGTATGCCAGCAGATGTCAAGTAACAGATGATCCAATGCAAGGCCCTTCTACCATTTGGCCATCATAAGCAATTTGAAGCACACTGCATGGGCAAATATATGACTTTAAACCAACAAATTTATTTGTGTGCAACACTTTGTGTTTTAGGTCCTAAGGGTTTTTCAAAACCTCTAATGGCCTTTAATTTCACACATTGTTAGGTCTGATTAATGGTATTTGGACTGCTCATAGTGATGGTGTTCTTATTTATTAGAAGTAATTGAGAAGTTAATTATGCTCTGCATTCATAGTTTCATGTTTTAAATAACAATTTTAATTCTTCCTTTTGTTACATTAATCTATTAAAAATCTTACTAAAATCAAGAGTAAAAGAAAGACAATGGAAGAGGTGGCAAAGCAACCAAACAGATCTGTTTCCAAACAGATGGGAGTTTCCTCAAGGACGGGGCCTCTCAGGTAGGTGTGCTGCTCTAGAGACACCTCAGTGAAATTGTTTCATCACTGCTGACCTTCAGTGCTCAGGCCCCATCAGCCACACATCAGAGCCCAGAGTGGGAATGTACCAAGTTAAACTGCTCTAGAGCAGGATAGAAGGGAAATTACTGTCTTGAGTTCAACCTCTTCTTCTTCATGGGCCTTTTTCATTGTAGGTCTTAAGTCACTACATAATTTTGGCGTTTGAGAGGGAAAATAATCACAAAATCATGTGACTGAAGTTGCAAGAGGGTATGACAGCAATGTAGAATAATCCAGGACACAGGCAGCTGGATGGAGCACCACTGAAACAGTTACTGCCCATCATGTCATGCCAATTCATAGGACAAAATGTACCACGACATCCTTCATATTTTTTTCTTTATTTATATTTATTTCTCCCAGAGGCTTTGCCTGCCAGGGAAGGGAGCTGGCTGTGTCACAGCTGACACAGGAGGTTCCCACAAGGAAGCTTTGCCTTAGACTTGAGGAAGTCAGATAATCTGATTTTATTTGAGTAAATTCTCAGCCCATGTGTCCTTTCAGATCACATTGCTACAGCAGTCTTAAAATGGGTCAAATAAAACTCCCACACAAAATTATGCCCCCACACAATTGCATTAACCCATAATAAGCAGCATTTTTACAAACTGAATTACTATAAAAATGTATAATGTATTTACAGGTCTTCAAACTGACATTAAATACCATTTTATAAAATCAACTACTGCTTAATAACAATTAACTGTGTACCTTAGACCCATTGACAAACCTCTGTTGTCAGTTACCATAAAGGATATTAGACTTGTACTACTACCAGTTACTCCATTAGTGCCCCTGACAGCTCTAAATGCTTAACCCCACAGTAAACTTACATGACAGCCTGATATCATAGGATAAAATTTATCTTCTTTTTCTGCTTTGAAAACCTAGGGAACTGTGCTTTAAAAGCCTATTGAAAAGATATGGCATTTAGAACTCAAGATACAAAAATAAAAGTTCACAGAAAAGCTGTTATTCAATCCTGATGGCAATGCTGGGGGAGCAGGAGGATAAATTATTTGATAACACACAATCTACTGTTCTGTCTGCCCTCCTAGGCTGGCCCCTGTGAGCATGGCATGAATCACAGGCTAAAGCCCTGTTGGCTCAGACACTGCCATACCTGCCACTGCAGGATGAGGTGCCAGTGGGAATTAGTGCCACTGCTCATGCCAACGCTGTGCTTACTGCACATGCCTCAGCACTTCCTTA
Organism: Peucedramus taeniatus; assembly: GCA_013400575.1. Classification (NCBI taxonomy): domain Eukaryota; kingdom Metazoa; phylum Chordata; class Aves; order Passeriformes; family Fringillidae; genus Peucedramus; species Peucedramus taeniatus. The sequence continues at coordinate 126,092 of WBNO01009266.1, forward strand.
AAAACAGTAAAGCAGCTTCTTGTTCACTGAGAGATCAGTGCCAACACCAAACTGAAACCTCTGAGTGTACCAGATGCTGTGCTGCTTTCCCTTGGACCAGGATAACTCCAGGCTCTACCCCTGGAACATCCTGCTGGGTACAAACAATTATCCTGAACCTGACAGGTAACACAGCAGCACTCTGCTCTGGGTGCTGCAGGACTAGAGAGACAGACAGACAGACAGACAGATAGATAATATTTCAACAGGTAACAAGCTAAAACTGCAGGTTGGGAAAGTCATGGAGCACTGGTTTTGGTATGGTTTTTGGTGTGCAACAAAGTTGCACCTTTCTTAAAACAATTATAAAGCACATTGAAAGAAATGAACCCTTGCTTGTGTCTGGCTCTTATTTGAATACTGTCACGACTGGGTGAGTGAATCCAGGGTGTCCCCTGGTCAATTTTGTAGCTCTCTCCAACTCTTCTCAACAATTTCATATTCAACATCACCGCCTTTGAAATAGGGGCCTGCAACTTACAGGAAAAAACATCTGCAGACAGTTATCTATGCAATGCAACATCTTGAGGGATATAAAGCATTCCAGAGAAATCAAGTACCCCCTTTCCAGCTCCAGAAATCCCTGAGGAATGAGCCTTTTTATATTTCTCATATCTCTCTGAAAATCACTACCCAAACTAAACAAAATTTAGGTTTAAAAAAAAAAACAATAAAGCACTTTATTCCAACAGAAATTTAAGGTACAAGTAGCTGGCAGGACAAAAGCTCTTACAGGGGGCTGACACTTTGTCTTTAATCTTCAGTTAAGTGCCAGAGGGACAAATCTGCAGGTGATAGGACTGGAGCCAAACTGACCATGCAAATCCTCACATTCCAGATGCACATCACAGAATAGGCTCCCTTCTCAAGTCACACTTCAGATAAAGGCACAGAAGTGATCACAGTAGCTCAGATGTAGATGGCCATGCAGCTCAGTGCCTTAACACTGACAGTGCCCAGAAATAGATGCCTCAAGGAAAGCACAGGGACAGAGGGTGTGTAATAACCCTTCCTTAGCTTCCATCACCCTGCAGTTTGGCTCTCCTGAGAAAGGCAGCACCAAATCCCACAATAACTTCAGGGAAACAGAACTACCCTTTCAAAGGACAGCCAGTCCAGCCACCTGAAGTGGTGAGTTTGTGCCATCTCACAGAACCAGGTTAACTCTGTTACTGCTTGAAGACAACCAGCTGTGCAAACACGTTCTGATTTACCTCCCCAACACAACTTTAAAAGGAGTTGGTTACTTTTCTGCACAATTAGAAGATGAGAACATCACTAGGTTTCCTTGTTTAATTAGATTTTCTTACACTATCTCATGGATTTTACCTGATAGATAAGCATGTAGCAAAGACTTACTGGTGCCTATCTTTAACAGCTGTATATAATTAATGGAAAGCAAAGATTACTAGTGATAATTACATGTTGATTATATGACTTAAGCAATGCAATTCCTTTTCAGGTATTTTTAAACCTTTTGCTTTAATTAACTGCCTATTTTGTTTCAAATTCAGTAGTTTACTTCAGTGTCTTAGATACAATTTTTTTTTTCTGTACAAACTAATAGATAAATAGTTACTTGTTGATTAGTAATTCCCCCCCAGCTACATACTGAACTTACATACTGAGACCGAGGTCAACAGAAATTCTGGATATTTATGTGCTACACAAACTGCCTCAACTTTGATTTTGCTGTCCTAAAATATCAGCTCACTGCATACAAAAGGTCTGTCTTAAATCAGAGTTGAGTATTAATTGTTTTATGGTACCAAAAAAATGCATGATTAGGTATGGGAAAAAATCACTAATGTACTAATACATAATTTATTCACACAGAAACTCTTTGCCTCAAAATACTTCTACACTGACAGAAGTCATAGCACCCGAGAGCTGCAGACGCTCAGCATTTTGGATATCAGTAATATGAACAAAAGACTCCATGATGTCGTATTTGGATTTGATACTAAGAAAAACATTTTCACTGAAAGGGTAGTTAACCATTGGAACAGGCTGCCCAGGGAAGCGGTGGAATCACCATTCCTGGAAGTGTTCAAAAGAGGCGGAGATGTGGCATTTGGTGACATGGTTTGGTGGTGGCCTAGACAGTGTGAGCTGATGTTTGGACTCTGAAGGATTCTGTGATTCTATATTGAGGAAATATAGAGCACCTCAGCAACAACTGCTCCGCTCTCCCAGAGAAATCAGGTTGTAAATAATGTCTTTTAAAGGCGGAATGTTGTAAACAAAACGTTTTCATTCAAAAACTTAGGAGAAAGAGATCAGCAGAATCTGCTCCGCACTCCTACAACTCCTGTACTTTCATTTCAACCAGAGGCGCGCTAAAATGAACCGTTCATGCTACACTTGAAAGCCCCTGAATCTTCCGGGATTTAAGCAATTGGCTAATTCTTCATATTTAAATAACAACGAGCCGCTTAATAATAACGAATCGCTTAGGGAATTCGAATATGCGCTGCGGGTTTCTGTGCGCCCACTCCCTGTGCTACGGCCCGAGGTCGCCTCCGCCATGGCTGAGGCACCGAGCACGCCAATCTCCAGGGAAAACCATGGAGGAAGACTCGGCCCTGTCAGAGGCAGCCCCGCGGCCGGGGCTCTCCGCCTCGCCACAGCTGCTCTGGGCGGGCAGGGCTGGCAGCTCTCGAGGAAGCCGCGGCGCTGGCTTAAAGCATTTTAAGGGCGCATTAGCGCCATCTCATTTTTAACTGAGCGGTGCTGGGCGGGACCACGGGCCGGCCGCGGACAGGGCGGGAGAGGCGCGGAGGGAACGGGGGCCCGCCCTAGGGGGCCTGGGGGCTGTGAGGGAAGCAGACGTGGTGCTGCGGAGGCCAACCCACCTCAGGCAGGAAGCCCTGCCTCCAGCCCCGCCGCGGCTCGGCGGCCCGCTCGCAGTTCTCCTCCCATTTCTGCCCAGGAGGAGTGAAGGCGGACTGTGAGGGACAATGAGCTGGGGCTGATAGAGGAGCTTCTCTACAGTGAAGCGGCGCCATCTTGCAGTACGGACGAAAAGCTGTGGCGGGCGCCATTTTGCATTTGGCCGAGAGATGAGAAGCGCCTTATTGCATTTGGCCTCCTGGGCGCCGCCATTTTAGGTTACGGCAGAGCCTCCGCCTTCCCAAGCGCAACCTCATTGGGCGCCGCCATTTTGGCTTACGAACAAGACGGCGACCCGCAGGGGTCCTCACCCCCTCCCTTCCTCCCTTTAGGTGCCTTCATAAAATGCCCGTCGAGAATCCCCTCTTTTTTCGCCCCGCTCCCAAGATGGCGTCGATGCGGGAGAGCGACACCGGCCTGTGGCTGCACAACAAACTGGGCTCCACGGACGAGCTGTGGGCGCCGCCGAGCATCGCCTCGCTGCTCACGGCCTCGGTCATCGACAACATCCGCCTCTGTTTCCACGGCCTTTCCTCGGCCGTCAAGCTCAAGCTGCTCCTGGGGATGCTGCACCTGCCCCGCCGGGCGGTGGATGAGGTGAGAGCCGGGTGGGAGTCGCAGCGAAGCGGGGGAGCGGGAGGGGGGGAGAAAGGGAGGCAGTGCCAGCACCACCTCCCCCGCCCGCCCTTTTATTCCACACGGGGGCTGCGGGGAGGGGAGACCCGGGGCTGCCCGCGGGGCGAAGCCGAGCGGCCGCAGCCCCTCAGGGCAGGGGCGTGTGGTAGGGCTGGTCCCCACAGCCATCCCCGCTTCTCCCTCGCAGCCTTCCTTGGACGGGCAGGAATAAGTGAAGAAGGTCTCCCGAGTGTGTGAGGAAAAGCGCCGAGATTCCCCGCGATAAGGGAGTGAGTGGAGTGGGAGCTTTGCTGCTGCTCCTCCTCTTCCTGCTCTTCGGGGATTCCCTGGTTGGCAGTAGCCTTTTGAAAGCAGTTCGGACATGAAACCCGTTGTGCGGCCCACAGGAACCCATTGTAGGGCTGTGTTTTGGGTGCCTTTTAGGGAAGAGGGCTTTTCTGAGGCAGTGGTTGTGCGATGGCTAGGAGAGAGGCAGGATCGTTTAGGAGCAGTCGTGTGTGTGTGTTCAGCTTCCTCCACGCCTTCTCAGTACTGGCAGCTGTGTAGGTGTCACAAGTCGAGCATCTGGGCTTTAGGGAGGACAGCAGCAAGTGCTGAAACTTTGGGAGTGGAAGATCTGGGGTCTGCACTGAGCAGTGTTTTTCCCCACCCTCCTGCAGTCAGGTCTTGATTGGGGAAAATTGCCACGCTTTTTGTTTGCCTCTCTTTACCTTTCTGGGAACAGCTGGTGCTTTCCTCTGTTGTCCTGCCCCAGCTAATAAAGTGGCTGGCTCGAGTTTGAGCTGGCTCTGCAGGCTTTTTCACTTGGCCCTGGACCATACCTCATCTGCACCTGGCTTATTCTTACCGGTAGGCAGCTACAGATGTTTGGGGAAATAGTGGAGAATGTCTGGAAGTCTTAAATTTCTTCAGCCAGATTGGAGGAATTCCTCTCCTGCTTCCATCATGTAAAGTAGTATTTCCTGGTAACAATCATGAAAGTAGTGTGTTGTTAGTTTTCACCTTGCTGTGTAGAGTATCCTCAGCTGTGCTTTCACCAGTCTCTTTCTTGGCTAAGACACAGCTGCTTCTTAACCTTAATATACAAATATACCAGGCAGGGTGTGGTATGTAACGTGGATTGTTGTATGCTCAGCTTTTGGGCACTTCTAGGCTGAAAATGGGCATGCATCACCTTTAAGAAATAATGTAGTGTATGTCAGTGTTTGTCTTGCCACATGTATCTGTGTGATTCTTCACTGTGTTACACTGGTGTCACTTAAAAAAAATAATTCTAGTTCAGCATGTTTATGCTGATTTTTAAAACACGATATTCATGTTTAGTGCCTGTCCAGTAGACAAGCTGTCATCCTTGTGTGTGATAAATGGGGTTGTGTTCTGGACAAACAAAATAATCAAGGCCAGAAAGGGGGATGGGAACTCGTGTGAACTTGTGAGTTTGCAAAATTCTTGTGACCTTAGTGTGAAAATCCAAGTAGCCTGGAAGAAATTAATGTTGCAGTGTTTAGAAAAATTGCTGGTGTTTTTAGATTGAAAAGAGCTTCAAAGAGCTTAAGGACCTTCATAAATAGCACTCATGGCAACTGTTTGAGGGAACAGCATTCAAACACACGGAAATAATTTGTTGAAATGCTTCAAGTGTGTTCACTGAGTGAATGTTTTAAACCAAACCCGAGGAGGAGCTGCCAGCAGCTTTCCTGGATCTGTGCTTGTGTTAGCCTGGAGATAAAGTGTATGTAGAGAAAAGCCAGTCAGTGTGCCTTTTACTGTGCACTCAAAGTGATCAGTTGTGTTCCAAATGTAAAGCTCTTGTTACTGCTGTAACAAAGTGCTGTGGGATTTTTCAGTTTGGTAGAGTTCATGAATTCAATCATAAGTTTAATCTTCCATTGATGATGTTTGATCGAGATCTACCCTTAGCATCTTCAATTGTTTCAGGAACGTGAGGGTTTTTTTTTTGCTTTAAAGTGGGAGAAAGGCCTTAAAAAAAGGTTAAAAATAGAAAAACTCCTGAGGCAGAAACCCTTAACATTGCTGGTAGGCCTACTATTATCATTACAGGCTTCCTTCTATAGATGGCAAAAATAGCTGATGTAACCAAACTGCTGACAGAAAGGGCTGTTGTCTTATCAAATGCCCATCATTGGTGGTTAGTTTGCTAAGACAGTTTTATTTGTGCAGATTTGTCACCTAACATACTATCAAAAATTTCGATGTTTTAATTGGCATGGAGTACCTTGCACACAATATGCAGAAAACAGATAAATGTGTCTGTGTCCAGAATGGCTGTGCTGGGCACCTCTCTGCAGCAGCCTTTGCTTGTGTGTTGGGGAGTGCTGGAAACGGTGCCTTCCTGCCAGGACATGGTAGCTGTAGCTGCCTGGAAGTGAATTTCCCACTTGGAAATCACCCCCATGTCTGAAAATTATTAAACTTAACTATGAAAGTGCATAATTATTCTCTTTGGAAAGTCATTTGTCTTTGCCATGCCGTGTGCCAGTCTGTATTGATCGTGTGCGAGAAGCACCGAGCTGGCATCTGGAAGCTTAATTGTATTGGAAAATGTATTGCATCAGCTTTGTAAAGCTTTGGGAATCTCAATAGCAGCTACAGGATATGTTACATGTTAAAAGATATTCCCCTCTCTAGATAACAGATTCAACTGAGTTATTTTCTCTTCCAAATTTTTTTTTCTGTTTTTTTGTATAGTAGCGTTTTCATGAAAGCTTAGAATAACACGGGAACCATTTGGGAGCAGACATTTGAGTAAAAAGCAATGTGGGAATCAAGGAAACTGGTGGTATTTGATTTAGAAGGGATTTAATTGCTCCTGGTCCTTTCTAAATCTCTGTGAAAGCTTCAGTCTAGACAAGTGAATCTTCAGTGAGCCCTCTTGAAAGCTCAGTCCTTCACTTAAGTGGTTTTATCCTCATATGTAATATATTTCAATTTTCATAATGTTTTCATTCAACACTCCAAATACTATATGGATATAAGTGACTTAATCATCATAATACTGTGTGGGACAGGTAATAAAACTAATTTTTTATCATGCTGTGAACCTCATTACTGCATGTTTGTTCTTGCTGACTAATAAGAATAATTGGCTTACATTTTAGTTTAAAGTTGTGTCTTGTAGGCAGTTATCAAAAATTCCTTTCCCACTGTAATTCTCTGGGCAGAACTTGCAAACTCCTGAATCTTACAGCTTTTCATCTGCTAATTTTTTTCTAGATAATTGCACTTATTTGAAATGATGCCTAAAGCTCAGCGTAGTGCTGACCAGAGTTTCAGTTGTGAATTTGGCAGAACTGTTATTTCTGTTTATTTTGCATATTATATTCTTGTTAACCTGATTCACAATGGCAAGTGCAAGCTTTCTTTTTGTGCCAATGTTTAATTTATTTGTTCAGGGTTAGACTGTGATGTTACAACCAAGTCTGGAACAAGGATTGTACTTCTGTGCTCTCTGAGAGGAAGATCCCTATCCCAGTAGGGACCTGCCTGTTTATTACAGTAGAAATCAAAACTGTTTCTTTGTACTGGCTTATGTGCACCATCTCTGCAGGGAAGTGGGAATTGTGAGTATGGGTGCAAAGGAGTAAGAGGGGATGTGACACTTGCATTTCCCTCTGTACTGAGAGCACACTGACTGCTGTGCACCTTTCTGGCCTGCACTTAGAATTCATAATTATTCTGTGATGAAAAATGGTATATTTTAATCCAGTAGTTCTCTTGGCCACTTCAGCTTTTTTCCATGATTAAAATGCAAACCACATATGGTAGTGGTATTGACCCATCCTGGGTTTGTATTGTGTAAATATTAATGCTGTGTGTTCAATCCAATGCTTCTCATTTAATGAAAATATTCTATAATGATAATGCAGCTACCTATTAAATACCATCTTTTCTATAGCTTTGGAAAGATTAAAGCTTCATTTGGTTTATTAGCCAATTGTTGATACAGTTGTCTAAAAGTATTGTCATACACATTAATTTAGGCTGAATACAAAGAAAATAAATGGGAAATACTTGCAAGTAGTCATCTTGGATCTGTCACATTGTGTGTTACTTGTAACACTTCCTTTTAAATACCTTCCCACAGTCTTGTTTGTCCTTCCTGCACAGCCATTATTAATCTGCCTGTGTTCCCAGACACTTCCCATCCTGCCTGATCCCTACTTGCTAGATCTTTCTAGTCATGGCCTATGCTTTTTCTTATGTGCTAGCAAGCTGAGAAAAATACTTAAGATCCTTAAGTTTTAGATGTGAAAGACACTGGAACATGTTACATCAGATCTTGACATTCATGCTTAACAAGATGCTGGTTGAGCTGATGGGAGTCTTAATGACCCAGTGTTGCAATCACAGTCAATTAAGAATTAGGGATTATGGCTGTGCCCTGTAAAGTAACAGGAAAATTGCATGTAGGATTCCCTGGTGAGTTGCATTTCATGCATTCTGACACGGTAAATGAAATGTTTCTTTTCAGTTGCCAGTTGAACAGTGAAGTGGGAACATGTCTTTAAATTGCCATTTGAAGACAAACCTGAGTCAAAACTTGAATCCAGGCTTGTTAAATGCAAAGCCATATTCAGGCAAGGTCTCTGGTTAGCTCACAGTACTTGTTAATGTGCTTTGCTTCCCTGTGTGTGATAGTGACTGTTATTTCACCATGTTCTTTCTGTCATGAGGCCTTGTGATGATGTTATTTGCCCCGTGCTAGGAAAACAAATTGTTTCTGGGCTCCTTTCTTGAAGGAACCAAAAGCTTGTTGAGCAGTGGGTTTTGGCATAAAAAGGCTGCCTGAACTTTAACCCTGAGAGCAGAAGGGATGCAACTTGCCCAAACCACAGTTCTACAGGAACTTGCATAGTGCAGGCATGTAGCTCTGTGAATTTTTGGTACAAATAGGAGTTTTGTGGAGTAGATATGAAGGGTAAATTGTGAGGATGCAAGAGACATTTTTCCTCTAGCTATTGCCTGACTTTGCTTTGATGAAGGAAATGACATTCTGTACACTTACCTGCATTAGTGGTGTCCACAGAAAAGCTTGTAAAGGCTATTAATTCATCAGCTCTTCTGGGATGTTTTATGTTTCCAAGTGTTTAGTGTAAATCAGTACCTTGATTTCTTTAGGACAGATAAGAGAACAAAAGACTTTGCTTTGGTAGTGTTCACAGTCATCCTCATCCACTGTAGAGGTGACTTTTGTTAAGGAGTTTAGGGTTAGAATGAAGAGGTGGATGAGTGTGTGGAGGTTCTGGTAGAGTTATGTTTACTAAGGAATAAATGAGCAGTGGAGAACCAGCAAAGACTAGAACCTCAGAAATTTATTTTTTCCACTGGGTAAGCGTTGGTTAAATTTGACAGCACATGAAGCAGTGTGTGCTCCTGGTTATGAGCTCAGTTTAATCCAAACCAAATCAATGGCACTGCTAAGGTGGGAACTGGCCTGTGTAGTGTCTTCTTCCTGCTCCCCTCTTTGTGGTTCTGGTGTTTGTGTGACTGCAGTCAGTCACTCTAAGGAGCTGGTCGAGCTTAAAGCTACAGAGGTGCTCATTTTGGGTCAGGTGGACTGATGCAGTTTGTTTCACAAGCACATAATGTGTGAGCCCTAAAACATGCAGGGGGTAAAGGTCAAACTGACTCTAGAGTGGACTTGTAAACCCTTCCAAAGTGAGAGGGCAGTAACATTGTGTGGATGAAAGGACTTGAGAAATGTCAATGTTTGTTTGGCTCTGAGCTTTAAAAGTGGATAGGAGAGGAATGGGGAGCAGAAATTTAACTTTTATTTCTTTGATTTAGAATTGTATGCATAGAGTAAGCTTATTTAATTAAACCTTTTCATATAAGACTGCTTTAAATAAAGGGAAAGAAGTACAGCATGAAGGTGAAGATGAGTCTCTTGCTTGTCTTCCTGTGTTCAGAAACACGATGTCTGTAACTAAACTATATGTGCCACAATGGGTGGTGAAAAACCAAAATTCATGTATTTCCTTATACTTGCTTGTACAATCTTCAGTGTTAATACAATGCAGATAGAGTATGGTAAACTACTTTATGTGATTTTACTGTTGTGTTTTGTGGCTTGTTAGACACACAGAATATTTCAGACATCTTCGTTTGCTGAAGCTAATGCTGTCACGCTTACATGAAAATTTACTTAGGAAAAAAAAGAAAGTTCAGTCTTTGGGGGTTTATACTTACTTGTGAATGAAGTAAACCCCTGACTGTAGTCACCCTGATTTTCATGTCATAGTGCCAACCAATATGCTGGTCAGTAATTTAAAAAATACTGTTACAATGAAACTTAAAATTTACTTCATTTTTGGTTTTGCATTTTTCAAAATAGAAAAATAACTTTTTTCTGACTACAGAAACTTTGTGTCGATGGAAAATCTTGTTGCTTGTGGCATGTTAAGAGGGCTGTGTTTACTTCTATAATACATAGTTTTTGTCAAACAATACAGTATTGATTAGGTTATTTTGGCCTCAGCTTAAGCAATATTTTGAAGACAATTATAATGCAGATACAATCTGTCTGTGTAATTATGCTGTAGGCTGGCAAGGGGCACATCTTCATTTAGATGCCTGTTCTAAATAACTTGTATTTGCATATTCCCATCACTGAATAGAAGGTGTGGGTCCACAGGGAATATGAATGTAAAACAGAATGAGACAGTAATGTAAAAATTTGGCTGCTGCTTTTAAAAATGCCCAGTGCTAAACAGAGCTTTGAGCTGCCAAAAGCTCAAAACAAACTTGGGTTAGATTGGCTGAAAGCAGTATAAAAATATTACCTTGGTTCATTCTTTGCTTGGTTCTAGAGTTAATGTATAACTGTGTGGAAACAGTCTCCCTCTTCCCTCCCCCAGTAGTAAAACATTGTGCATGTTTGTATATTTTTAAAATAAATCCAACTATAACCTGTTAAAAACTGTTTCCAATTGGTTGATTTTCTTTTTCTTTTTTTGTTAGATGAAAGGGGCACTGACTGAAATTATCCAGCTCGCTACCTTGGATTCAGACCCCTGGGTCTTAATGGTAGCTGATATTTTAAAATCCTTTCCAGATACTGGCTCCCTTAACCTTGATCTTGAAGAACAGAATCCCAATGTTCAAGATATTTTAGGAGAGCTTAGAGAAAAAGGTAAGCCTTTTCTGTTGGTGAAAATTGCAGGAATGTGGTGCCTTTTTTTAGGAATAACCTATCATTTCACAGGCGGTCTTGCTGCCTTAACAGTAGAGATACAAGAACAGGCACTGTCTTGTCTCTGAACTACCACAGTTCATGACCTGGAATGTTACTGGACTGGGAACTGTGGTATTTGAGGAATGGTAGCTTCTTAAATTACTTTTTCACATATCATCAGAACTTAATGTCAGTTATTGCCTGGAGTGTGAAGGGTAGCACAAAAGTTTGTGTGGATTCATAAGTGTCACAGGCTGTGCTGCAGCTTAGTCCATAAAGGCTTTTTCTATGTTGCTCTGTCTCCCATTTGGGGTACCCAAGACAACAGCAAGTCTCTGTCTTGTGTGGAAGCACCACCACTGTCCTGGGCAGGGGCTGCCCCTGCTGGAAGTGTCTGGACAGCAAGTGATAGGTGCTGGAGGGAGGCTGATCTTGGGAAGAATTGTGCTGCTGATGGCCAAACAGCTACAGACTGCCCAGCAGCTGAAAATATGGGGTCAGGCACTTGCACAGTTGCTGCTTCAAACAGTAAATGGTGATGCAAAACTACTCCTACTCCAGTGTGTTTATTTTAGCACATTGTCTAGAAAGAGCCCTTGGGCATCCATGGACAGATCTTGGGGCTGGAGATAGCAGCAGAGCAATTATTAAGTGACCTGGAGGTGGAAACACTTCATTTTGTTTCTATAAACAAATTATTATTTGTCTGTCCACACTTGTGATTTGGATTTTCATTCAGTAGCTTGGTTTTCATGTGTAATTTTTAAAGAATCTGAGAATTCAATATTTTTTTATCTTCTTTTGACAATAGCAGCATATTTAAGATATCTATAATTTGACTAGGTATAATTAAAGAGGAAGCTTTTATGAAGCTAATGGGAAAAACAAACATACTAATAACTGGTTATATATTGTGTAATAATTGGAACTAAATTACTCTTGGTGTTTAGACAAGTAATCTAAAATTTAAAACCACCTGCACTGTCTAGTTTTAAAATGTTTTGTCATTAGCTGTCAAAGAGGTTCTAATACCCCTGTGTACTGTGTTAACTCTTTATGCAGTAAGTGAATGTGAAACTTCAGCTATGTTGCCGTTGGAATGCCAATACTTAAACAAAAATGCCTTGACAACACTAGCTGGGCCACTTACTCCCCCAGTGAAACATTTCCAGCTGAAAAGGAAACCTAAAAGTGCCACTCTCAGAGCTGAACTCTTGCAGAAGTGTAAGTAGTATTGAGACTGTGTACAAATTAAATGGTGAAAGGACAATTTATATTCAGTATATTCAGTCTTATTCTCCAGAATTGTGATGCACATTAAAATTTTCTATTACAAGAGCTTTCTTGGATAAGGATGGACTGATGTGTGGAAGAGCAGGTGCAAGTCATTCCAGCCAGCATTGCATTAAAATGCTAATCTTGATTTAAATGCTGTTCAGATTTCAAGGCATCCAAAGAGCTGTAGCTTCATAAAGCACAGATAGGTCCTCTCCTGGGTATATGTAACAGTCAGTTGGGAAGACTTCTGAGGACAGCTTTGGTTAAAGCTCCTGAAGCAAAAGTAAAAATCGGACAGTTTTATTTTGCCATGTGCTTTTGGAACAGGGAGTAAGAGCTGCTAATTAATGCTTTCTTTCACTCAGTATGGCTGTGTTGGGTGTAAAAACCAAGAGGCTTTTCTCTTAACAAAAGGCAGCTTATGTGTACTTGTATGTGTTGGTAGCTGGTTGAACTAAGTGATCTTAAAACAGTTTACTGCAGCTGCTGTTCTGTTGCAGCAGCTTGCTGCTTTCTTGCATGTAACTTGAGTTGGTCTGGTTAAATATAAAATTTGTAACTTTTCATAATGTGTCATGTGACTTTTAAAAAGTCATTTTTAAATGACATTTTTACATTTTAAAATGTAAATTTCGTTTTTCTGCTCAGGTCTCTTCTCTATTTTCTTCTAGTTTAGGCCACCTTGTCCATTGTGTAGTAATACTGATTTTGCATTTTCTCCAAATACCGTGCTTACCTCACACACGACCTGGGTTTTCACTAAAATATAATTCTTTCTTTGTTGATATTCCTATCTCTTTATGTATTAGTTAATAACATTTTATGTAAGAAGCAATGTGTTGTATGTTTTCGGCACAAGTTCTGTAATAACTAAAGCCATTTTTCCTTTTAGCGACAGAAACCGCGCAACAGCTCAAGAAGACTGCAGGAGTGCCTTTCCATGCCAAAGGCAGGGGACTGGTCAAGAAGATAGATACAACAAGTATGGCTCACTTTCATCAGTTCTCAGAAGGAAAACCTGATAAAGTAGCCTTGATGAAGAATAAAATTACCATCTGTTTTTTACAAAAGCTTAATTTTTTTTGAAGCAAAGGGTTTCTCCCTTTCTGCCTCCCTCTCTCCTGATATTTAAATATTTCTGACATGTCTTGTCAGAAAGAACAACAGTGTGGGGGTTTTTTTAAATGGCAAGTATATCTGCCATGCTTCTAAATTGTATGCAGCTAGATTGTGCCTATAGACTTTGATAGGAATTTAATTTGCATCACTCCAGGAATAACTCCTGACTAAGCCATGTTGTTCCATAAGGGAGCAGAGTGGATCACAGTAGTCTGCTGTGCTCTTTGAAATGCTGTGAAGTAGACTGAAACTATCTTGTATTTGTATAATTCTGTCTGGAGAAAGAAAGGGACTGTGTTCTCTGGAGCCAAGGTTGAGCAGTGAATTCTGCATGGCAAACCTGTAGAATGATCCTTCAGCTTTGTATTAATGCATATTAGCTGTTTGCAGAAGTTCCTGAACTGCTTGAATTTTTCAAATAAGGTGTGAGAAGAGGGTTTAAAATTAGTTACATACTCTTAAGTCACTGCACAGGTATAACATTCCTGGCCACCAGTGATGCTGAGGTGTGAACCTTTGAGTGATTTCTTGGTGTTGTGGCTGGAAGCTATGAAGTACTTTGTGTTGATGCTATTAAAGATGTGGCTTTGAGGGCTGAAATTTGGCCTCGTGTTCATGCAGGAAATGCAAAAGGTCTAGTTGTAATTTGAACTAAAATTTTTCTATTATAGAAAAGGACTGTTAGTTCTTGGCATTGTGCTGCTGTTCAATTACTAAAGCCAGTTCTTAGACCTGGCCTTTAGAACCAGTTGGCCTCTAGAAACAGGAGTTGGGGACTTGCTGAGCTTTGCTCTGCTGAAAGGTACTCACATGGGTCAGACCATTGCCCTATGAAAACATTTTCAGTACAACATTTAGAGGGATACAGAGTGTCTAAGCTCAAACTGAAGTTCTCTGTTCATCTTCAACTTACAGAGCATGAGATTGTCAAGAAGCTCAAAGACCTGATAGATCTGTATATGTATCCCATATCTTTTAATAGTTAAAAGATTGCTGTGTTTAGTGGTAGCGTTAAGTGTGAGGTAGAGGGGCAGCATCATAGAGTTGGGAGGAAACAGATGCTTACAGGTGTAGCTGATGCTACTGAGTATTGAGACAGCAGGTGTTCTGCTTGCACTATGGACCCAGACTGGTCCTCCTCCTTGTGCAAACAGCAGCTCTAGATTTTCACACCCCTGTGTGAGGCAGTAAGTTACCTTTGCAATACATCAGGAGCCCTTAGCCCTGCAAAAGCTTGGCTAAGATTTTTGGTTAAATACAGTTTTATCAAGTAATTTGATTGTGAAAATCGAAGAGCAACTTTGGCAATAATTGGATTCAAAATATTTATGTCCTATACTGTTTTACATGTTCAGAGTTTACTTTTTACAAGTAAGGAAAGCATCTGTTTGTATAGGAAAAGTAGATTTTGTTAGCAGTGCACCTGTTTTATTACTTCATGTAGAATGGGGTTGCAAGCATTGGTCAGAGATTGGCCCTTACTCCTTTTTTGAAGAGTAAAACCTAATCTGACCTTTGAGGGACATGTAGTGTTATAGCCAATTCCACATTATAATATTAATGCTTATTACATTTTAATTTAAAGGGCAGGTAGTGTGTGCATTAAGAAGGGGAAGAGCTGAAGAACTCACTGAAGCATTTTTCATAACCAGTTAAACACTTATTTCAGTTGTTGCTTTCTTTGCTCTTCCCTAAGCACCACTCAAAGGAATACCAAAACAAGCTCCATTCAGGAGTACTTCAGCACCCAGTGTTTTTAGTCCTTCTGGAAACAGAACTCCTATTCCTCCTTCAAGAACCCCTTTGCGCAAAGAAAGAGGAGTAAAGGTAGGTGCACTCGTTTTTCTGCTCAGGTCTCTTCTCTCACCTAAAGTGAATTTCTGCTGCTGCTTTGAATCAGTATATTAAAGGAAGAAAAACTGAGGTTGATATTTAAAGATAAAATAGATGCATTTAACAATGACTATTAAGTTCTCTGTGGTCTTTCTTTTTAGCTTCTAGATATCTCTGAGCTGGATATGGTAGGTGCTGGCCGTGAAGCAAAGAGAAGAAGAAAGACATTAGGTTGGTACAGCATTCTACTTACAAAGGCTGTCAGTACACCTGCAAATAGGATCAGGATTTGTAGTACCATTTTGTTGTTAATTTGCTGAAGCTTAGCCTGAGCTAAACTTTAAAAAATTAGGGGATGTGATACCAACCAAACAGGTTTTGAGGGAGGATTTTCGCTTGTTTCAGTGCTCCTACTCATATTGCCTTGGCCTAGGTAGTATAGCTCAATCATGTGAAAGGATTGAGCTAATCAGTTGTGTTTTGGGCAGCCCATAGGTGTGGGAGTGGCTTCAGTACTGGAATTTTTGAGTTATTTTCATCTGCTCACTACTACTGGCTGTATAGCCGTGTAAATTAGGTGAAAGTAATGTTGAAAAACTTTATAGCACTTTCCAAAATTTTGACTGAGATATCTTAGCAAGTGATTAATATCTGATAACACTGCTTTTAAGACAAGTAACAGGGTATTGCCCTACTTAACCATATCAAGAAGATACATTATGCAGCATATTTGTCCTAAAACAGCTTTTTTGTATTTGTCACCAAAAAGAAAACCACCTCAGAAGAAAACCATAAGTGCAATTAAAATGTTGCTTGGGCTTTTATGCTTTCTAGTATCAGATTACTCAGTTACTGTATCCTGTACATTGTTGGTCAGTTCATTATTGGGTTAATTATAAAACTATGTTTGGAGATTACTGTATCTATTTCAAAATATACCTCTTCAAGCATATTTTAGCATACTTTGAGAAATACATTTTAATATCTTTGTTTTAAAAGTATATTAAATATTTCTGAAAAATTTTTGGACTCACTTGTGTTTTTATGCAATAGATACGGAAGTTGTGGAAAAGCAAGCCAAAGAAGAAACAGTAGTAGAAAATGCTACCCCAGATTATGCTGCTGGCCTTGTATCTACACAGGTAAAACCAAGCAAAATCAATCAAACAAAAACCAACCAGTTAAAAAAAAAAAAAAAAGGAAAAATAGTCTTGACATGTGCTATTCTAGATCACTTAAACACTGTAATGGTCTTTCACTCACTTGTTGAAACATGTCTCTTTATGTAAAAATTTTTACATAATTTTTTCAACATTCCTTTATATTTTTAACAAAGCAAACCTGTTGCTAGAAGTCATTTGGTCAGAGAGAGGGAGAACAAGTCATGTGTAGGCTTTTTTCCTCCTATTTCAGATACAGCATATTAGAAACTATGGTGCAGCTTTGTTTCCTCAGTCAGGATGTAGGTTCTACAAGAATGTTATGTCCTGCCCTTGCTTTTGAGTGAGAAACTGTCTGTTGGGCATGTGTGACAAGCCAAGGCCAGCATACAGGCAGATTGTGGTAGGCCAGAATCAGGAGTGAAGGTCATTGCCTCTCTTTCTGCAGAGTGCTAAGAGAATCTTTGTTTTAGCAAGTTCCACATTTTACAGAGTGTCTGTATTTTATATAGTGATTTGTCTGTTAGACTTATTCCCCAAAAAACTTCTTTCCTCTCTCACCGCCTTATGTTCACAAGGCTGGATCAGGCAGTGAATCATCAACCATGCTGCTGTCTTTATGCTGTGTATGCAGTGTCATGTATAATTAAGTACAAAATGAGGCTTTTTCTGTAGCCTCATTATCCTGGATGGCATCAGTCACGTTGGTGTTGACTGCCTGTTTCAGTGGGAATGGCATTTTTGCCTGTGCTGTTGCTGCCTTCTGCTTACCTGTGTCCCAGAGGCCTTTGTGTTCTCCTGGGTGATACCCTAGTAGGCCTTATGCCCATGGATGATCATGGTTCTGCTTGCTAGGGATGAAGAGCATGTTTCCTCTGGCAGATCACTCAGTCTTAGAGTGTAATTCTTCATAGAGTGCCATCTGCACAAATTTTTAATGTTTGAAGTAGAAAGTCAGTGTTGAACATGTTGTTAGGTAGGACTCCTAACAGAGGAGTCTGCAGTTAAGTTCCCAAAAGGAATATCTTAGTAAAATTAATGTTGAAGTTGTATTTAAAATGCAGAAACAGCCCATGAATATTTGCAGTGTGTCTTTAATACTTTCTTTTCTGTTCTGTAGAAACTTGGCTCGTTGAACAATGAGCCTGCACTACCTTCTACAAGTTATTTACCTGCTACCCCCAGTGTGGTGCCGTCTTCCTCCTATATCCCAAGCTCTGAAACACAGCCAGGTAACAGACACTTCTTTGCTCTTGGGACCTGATATCTGCAACTCTGTACAGTTTTACTGTCTGGCTGCTCTTTTATTTACAAACCTACTGTCCCTCAACTTGAGTGAAACTCCACCTTAGCAATATAAAATCCATTGCAAGGCTCCAGCCTTTGAGTTTGGGGAAACCAGACATATAATTTAACCTAAGTAAAGAAAATAATTGTTGGCTCTAAATTTTTAGAGTGACTGCTAGGTAGGTCAAGTAAGTGAAACAATTTCCTGATTTTTTTTTTTCTTACAAAGTAATAGAAAATCCAGCTTTTGTAATCCCCAAAGAGTAATCATTATAAGTCTGAAGTATATATTCCATGCACACACTTGCTAGCACATACAAGACAGTTGCTTTCAGAAGTCCATTTCATTTCTAGAGGCAAGTGCATATTACCTTTCACACAGTTTGGGATTAAGCCATCCATTTTTCTTCTACCTTTGTATAACAAAGATAATAGCTGATCTACTGCATATTTTGGAAAGTGCTGTTATTTTCAATTCTAGAAAATTGCCAATAGTAAAAAATAGTTTGTACGAGTTCTTTTTTCCTACAGTTTTATTTTAACCACCTTGATTTTATTTTTCCTTCCCTGCTGTGTGTGAAGTCTTTAAAGGAGTGTATCAGTTTGTGCTTACAGATGTGCATGACTGGGATTCATTACCAGATCTGTCCATTAAGAGAACCAGCATTTCAGTTTAATACATGATTTTTACTTTTGCTTGTGAGCTGTGGCATTTTGTGCACTACAGAAAAATGCATAGATGCAAGACCGGGTCATTTCATTTGGCCTCAAAACAGTTCAGAATCGCTCTGAAGGACTATGCACATCTTTCTCTGGCAGAAAATTGGCATCTCCAGAAGGAATGCAGCCAAGAACACATCACTGTGTCAGCAGCTGTAGTACTATTTTCCAGAGTGTTGGCATTGTGTTCAACAGGAAAAGTCTAGTTTAAAATTCCTTATTCTCTACTCTTTCCTTTAGGAGCATGGAGTATTTCGCTTTTCTTATGGACCAGGAACATAAAACTGTTTGATATAAGATGCACACAGAAGATCCATAGATTTGGCCTCATATAATCTAAAGTTAATTAATTAAGGTGCATAATTAAGACATTACTTTATGAAAGTCAGTTATTCTGACAAGAGGCAAAGTCAGTAATGAAACTTGTACAAGAATAAGTAATAACCCATAGCTGGAAATGTTTATCCTCTCAACTGTTCCACATCTACTGAAAAATACCAGTATTGCTAAAACCATTGCCATGTCTGTGCCAGGGTGGAGAACCACAGACATCTCATTTCCTAAAATCTGCTCTAAAGGGCATCATTGTAGCTGTGATCTGTTATCTGCCTGTAGTCTTCTGTGAACACAGGGTAAACAGGTCAGCCTAAAGCTCATGAGGTTTGTGAGGGGTGCTTAAGCTGCTGTGCCTGTGTCCAAGAGCTGCAAAAGAATGTAGATAGAGTGTCCACTGGGTAATTACCACAGGCTGGACACATGATGACTTGTGTGGTCAAGCTCTTGTGATTTCATGAGTTGCCTCCAACTGCAGCCAGGTTTGAATAGTATAACTTCCTTATTGCAGGTGAATGGATCAGCTTTGAGAAAGAACAGTTAAGCCATGTGGGGTTTTAGCTTCTAGCAGTTGGTGTTTAAATAACAAGTGATTTGTGAAGACTGTGTTTAATTCTGACATCTGTTAAAGTGTATTTGTATTTTCAGTATCTTAATGGCACTTCCTTTGAAAGTTGCTGCTACATTAGGTAAAAACTGGTTAAATATTTTTGACTTGCTCTATGTAATAGTACAGCAACAATTCTGGTAGGATCAGAGTTACAGGTGTTATAGCTATATGAACTGAAAAGTAAGTATAGCAATTCCAGTTTAGTAAATTGGATATTGATTAAACATCAAATTTGATGCTAAATATAGTGTATCCATATGCAACAGCTAGTTACTCTGTTGTCTATTTCTAAAGATAATTGAGTGGAAAGAGCATTAGCTCTTTTTCATATGGTTATTAGATGGCATATTGAATTTAGTGGTGCTAAAATGGAATCATCAGAGATTTTAGTTTTCTGTAAAGGCCACTGGTGATGCTAATCCCTATTTGTGGATAATAATGTTTTTAATTATCCTGACTGGTTTTTGCAGCTGGCTCTGCACGAGAGGCCTTGCAGACCAACAGACAGACAGAAGAGCCTGCAGCTCCAAATGCTACTACAACTCTTCCTGCACAGTTCAAACAAAGAACACCCATGTACAACAGTAACTCTAATCCCCCTGCAGCTACACCTACCTCACCCCTAACACCCACCACACCTCCTGCCATCTCCCCTGCGGCACAGGCACCACAAGTGGCCCCCCAAACTCAGCAACAGCCACCACCGAAGAAAAGCCTCTCTCTCACAGTAAGTGAAAACAGATTCTTTTTGACTGATGGTTTTGATGTGGATTGGATCTCATTTATATGTTGTCATTTCTTGGCCTTTGGATTATGGAGTGGTTGAAGCTGCATTTTCATAACCGAAGATTACAAAAATACTTTGTGGTTTAGCATTGCTGTCTTAATGTTATTCACAACATTTTTAGTTGTGCAGTGTTAGTGTTGCAGTTAGATGTCATTACTTAATGATGTTTGTTATGTAAAATAATGTGTTGCTTATTATAAAGAATTTTGGGAGAAATGTGTATTTCCAGCAGAAATTGCTCAGGCAACTGCACATAATATAAATTGCTTTAAATTATCCTGATATGGCTGTAGTAAGAGAAAATACATAAATAGATTATTTTAAGGTAAAAGATTTTATTTCTGATCCACCTCATCCCCCCTTAACACAATTTTCAAAGCCTGAGAGTGGGGATATATCTTGAAGCTTCCTATTCCTGGTGCTTTGGTATGTATTAAGTGCATGCTTGGAGTTCAATTCAAGATGAAACTGATCAGAAGACTTTGCTAAGCACAATTGTAAGCCTGGCTTGAAAGATCTGAACTTCAGCAAGCTGGATGATTTCTTCTTTTCAGTACCTCTACTGCATTTATTAAAGGAAAATAAATCCTCTAAAATTATTGCAAGCCTGGGTTTGTTGGATTGTAGAGAAAGCATTGGATTACTTTCTTTTTTCTCTAATGTCATAAAGGACACAAAATGGATAACATAAACATTAAGCCTCTCACATGTTTCTGTAACTATTTGAAGGTGGAGTGTTTTTTCAATGTCCAGAGTTTAATTGTCACTGCTGTGCATGTTAGGGATAAGTGTTGCGGAGGAGAAGCCTTGAGGTTAGGATGCCTTTTTGGTTAACTTTTTGTAGGTCCTACAAACTTTCTCCTTATGCTTTTATGCTCATCTGTGGGTATTAATGTGATCCCTGTTGGCAGAGTTTTTCTCAACTGAATTTACATTTATTGTGTCTGTTACAGAGGGAGCAAATGTATGCTGCACAGGAAATGTTCAAGACTGCAAACAAAGTTACAAGGCCAGAAAAGGCTCTTATACTTGGATTCATGGCAGGATCCAGAGGCATGTATTGATACTAATTTAGCTTGCTTCTGAAAACACAAATCTGAAATACAGCCCAGCATTTCTAAATGTGCATATGAGTGTGCATTGCTTTAGCTTTCTCTGTATGTGTTGGACTCTTTGCTTTACACTGGACTCTATATACCTTCATGAACTACAGTTTTAACTACCTGGAAATGGGTCTTTAGGGTCCATTTCCACTAAGTCAGCTGGTCTGTCAGAAAAGCTGCTGACCATAATATTACTGAACTCACTGTAGAATCAGGGCTCAGGGTTGAAGAGAAACAAGGCAGCTGGTAAGCTGTGAACAAAGTGGTTGGGTGCTACTGCTCTGCCTAGAGGACCAATTAATGTAAATTCTTTAGTGGCCAGTTGATGTACCAGTCGGGTAGTACAGAACCTCTTTGCTAATTCCTTGCTTTAGAAACTGGCAACTGTTATCTCAGAGACTTTAGATAACAACTGGTGCTGTGAATCACAGGGAGATAAGCTGTCTCATAGCTGGATCCTGTTATGTATTGGCCTTGATAGAGCAAAGCTGTTTTACCTAGAAGATTATTGGATGTAAGATGAGAAGGGGCTTAAGAGTCCTTAAGTGAACTGCATCATCTGCACTAGCTCTGGTTTCTAATTTGGTAGTTGGGTGCTCTTACCACCAGAGTCCTGCAGCCTAAGTGTGGCTCATGCATTTGGAGTAATGCAATACACCAGTGACAATGACCAGAGCGGAGTTACTGTGGTGATCCCTGAGCTTTAAGTTTGGTGCATCTTGCATTATGACAGTGTTTTCAGCACTCGATTTGCTACTTCAAATTGCAGTAGGAGGCTGTGCTTTAATATCTACACCGACAGCTTTTTCTAAAGGTGATATATTATTTTGGAGGTGTGCGAGATGTAGATTCACATATGCATATATAGTAAAGTAAATATTAATATGAATTCCTTTAGTAATAATGTCAGCACATTCTGAAGGTTGAATAAATAACTGCCAACTGATATCCTTGAGCATCATTCCAGTACCTTGAAGTGTAACATTTAAAACTTCTATTGGCATGGACCTGAGTCTGGCACAAGCGGTTTCAGTGAAGCTTTTTGGGCTTCCTTAACAGCTAAAAATTCTTGAGGCATTTAACTACAAAATGTCTCCAAACTAGAAAAAGTAAAGTAACTTTGGTACTTCAAGTTTACCAACTCCATTTAAATATAAGCTTCTCTTCTGATTCTTGAGGCAGAGAAATGACACTGGCAGGCTTTACTCCCTCTTTTATTTTTGTTCAATTACTTCAGCCTTGAACTTCACCTTTTGGAGTCTGGTTTTATTTTTAAAACTCTGTCTCAGTAGTATGGAGGGAGGAAAATCTTTGTCTGTGGTTTGCTCAGCTTTGGGTTTGAGAGTTGTTTGTGTTTTGTAGTTTGGTTTTTTTAAGCATAAGAACTCCCTCTCTTGTCTAATACACTGTTGAAATGTATAACGTGTTTCTCTCCTTGTTTCTGCAGAGAATCCTTGCCAAGAGCAAGGTGACATCATCCAAATTAAACTTAGTGAACATACAGAAGATTTACCAAAGGCAGATGGCACGGGCAGCACCACTATGTTGGTTGACACAGTCTTTGAAATGAACTATGCTACTGGTGAATGGACCAGATTCAAGAAGTACAAACCTATAACTAATGTTTCCTAAGAGATGCAGCGGCAGCAGACTGGACCAAATCAAGTTTAGAGTCGACCAGCTCATAGAGTATGTCAGCTGTACAAAATGGCATTCATGTGTACATTTCTTATTACCCTCCAGAGTAGAAGCTGTGCTCTTCAACCAAACTGAGCTCAGTGAACACAGAAGTGTTTGATGGTGTCAAACTCACTTTTTTTTTTTTTTTTTATTAATCTTGGGAGAGGGAAAGATGATCTTGGGGTGGGGAGGGGGACATTGTTGGTGTGTTTTTGTTCAGGATGATGTGTTGGAAGTTCAGGATGCTGAAAAAGGAAAAGTAGATCACAGCTGAAATGTTACAGATGGGAGCAGTTCACTGCTAAGTACCAGAAGAGAAGACTACTGCACAGTCACTCACGGTTTACTGTTAACTGAGGGCACAGATCTTTATTATAAAAACATTTTCTTTGTCAACATGAGTTCTGTCATAAGAATGGATGTTTGAAGCACCACAGGTCGGTACTTTATAATTTTGTATTTCAGCTGCAGTATAACTATTGCAGATTGTAGATGTCAGTGTCTAAAGGTGTTTGTTTAGCTTATTTATGCTTGGGTCATAGGATGAAATTGAGCAGCTTTGTTTTAGCAGTGGGAACAAAGCAACATGGACCCCCTTATGCATCCAGAGGAGATTGCTTTATGATAGAAATTGGCCCCTTTTTATGCCTTTAATCTCAACCTGACATAAGTGAAACCAAACCGAGACTTAACAGAAAGAAGGCACCCATTGGCTGGCTCAGCTGCCGTGCTGCTGTCCGTGCATCCTATCATCCAATCAGCTTCCTGCTCATGAGCTGTCCACCGTTCCTCCAGCCAATCACAATCTCACTTCCAGCTGTCACTCACTGACTCTCCTCCCTCCTGGCTGCCTCTCAGCCCTGAGCCGACTCCCACCCTTCCAGCCTGCAGCTGTGCCTTTCCCATGGGGCCTTCTGGGGAGCATCAGCCTTAACCACTTTAATCATCATCACCCCATATCCTACATCTCCCCCCTCTTTTTTATTAAGCAATGAAAATCTACTATGAAAAACCTAAACAATTCCTAAGAAATGAGTAACAGTGACAATAATAATAACATCTTTTCAAAAACTGTAACATAGGCTTCTCCAGTGTGAGCAGTAGCAGTTAAGAGGAACATAATTAAATTTTGAACAAAATTAGCAAGGTGAAACTTACAACTGCCTATATGCTTTGCTATCACCCAGGTTCTGCCAAGGAGCCTTTTTTTCACAGTGAGGATGTGGAAGGCCTCTTCTGGATGAGGCTTCCATGTTTACCTCAAAGGAAAGTGGTCTAGCTTTTGCAGAGCTAAATCAGTGAGTCATTTTTTGGTATAGAAACACTTGGGTTTGATAGCATACACAAGCTATGGCCTTGCCAGTCAAGGCCATAGCTTGGCCAGAGCTAAGACCTAGACTGGGAAGGCTTTCCTATCATATCCTTAAAAGAAATCTTCAGTAATAATTCACAGAACAGCTGGCTTTGTCATAAATAACTTGTAAATAACTATAACTATGTACATATATATACAACTCCTTTGAAAGTACCATTTACCTTTTTTTTACAAACAAACCAATTCAAAACTATCAAAGGAAACAATCTCTTTGTCTCAGCAAAACCTGCAGCCTCCAGGCAGGTTTCCTCGTCTGAGGAGGCGGGGCAGAGGTACAAGGTCCCAGTAGCTAGCAGCAACAACGTAGGGGCTCGGTGTAAGGGCCATGGCCACATGGGCTTCTCCAGCTACAGCAGCAATATCCCCACTGCTTCACCCAGGCTGCTCAGTGACATCTGTGGCATGGCAGTGCCCGTGCCAGGGGAGCCGCCTGCTTGCTGCTGGTGGCCCCGTGCCCCAGAAGGGTGCGGTCCCTTGGCTGCTTCTGCCGCTGGTGGCCCCCTGCCCTTCTGCTGCTTCTGGGTGGATGTACGAGACAAGTGTTCTGGTGACAGCCACCGGGCCGGCCATGATGTTGTCGCTGGGCCATGATTTGTGCATGATGTTGCAGTACTTGACGGGCTGGCAGTCCCCGATGTGCCTGTGGCTGGCCACGGGCCATCTGCAACGAGCTGAGCACTGTCAGTGCGCCACCAGGCCCTCCCGCCCACGTGTCCAAAACCTTGAAGTGCACGGCTCAAACCACGGCCAGAGAGTTTGTATTATAAGCAGTAGTTCCCACATTTTGGCATGCTCTAACCATATCTGCTATATCACAAGTGTGTGGGTTATGAACAGCGAGCAGTGCTTTTCTACATTCTTCGTTCACATTTGTAAAAGCAAGCTGCTGCAACAGAATAACTCTGGCCTCATCACTGTCGACTTGCCAGGAGAGCGTGGCCTGTAGTCTGTCCAGGAACTGCACAAACGACTCTGCTGGACTCTGTAAAATCTTAGCAAAAGACAGGTTAGACTTGATACCCATCCCCGGGAGTTGCTGCAGGGCCTGCAGGGCTAGGCGAGTGATGATATTGCATTCATCACACGAATACCCTGCCTGCGCTGTAGGGACTGCAAAGGCACTCTCTGGTCAGCTGTGCAATGGCGACTGGTGCATTTCTGTCCTGGAGCACTTCTGCCTGGGCTGTACATGACTCTTGGTTATCAGCCAGACTGCAAACTGCATCACTATTGGAATCATTTTCATTATGCTTTTCCATTTGTGGGATGTGAGGATGTACGCAGTACTGATAGACTTGAGGTAGCTTACGGCACAGTGGGAGGATATGCCACTTTCTTTTACTAGCGTCCTCAGTTCTTTAATTACTTTATAGCCTAGCTCTCGGTAGGTTTGGTGCATATATTACTGAGCAGGCCAGAACAACCGCCCAGCCACCCTCCTTCATGGCAGCTTCCCGCCATTGTTGCCAACACTGGACTACTGCGTCGCCATCTTGGCCAGGAAGTGAGTCTGCTGCCCGCTCACAATGTGGGAATTCCGCGCTGAGGGGGCCAATTGCGCAGGGATTTCTATCGGGGTAAGGCGGTTCCGCGGGGCCCAAGTTAGTCTCGGGATAAGGCAATTCTGCAGGGTTTGGGTCCATCTCGGTGTCATAGACGGGTTCTGGTGGTGCTGAGGGTTCAGGGGAATTGACTTCCGAAGCCGCAAAATGGCCGACATTCGCGCAGCTTCCTTTAATGGTTGCCGTGATTGTCGCCCATGTAGCGAGGTGCCCGCAAGCTTCGGCTTCACCGTCCCTGGCGACATCAAAAAGTCTCTGCCCTATTGCTTGTCAGGTTTCTGATCAAAGGGGCCCACTAAGGGGAAACTTTAACTTGATTAGACACCCAGTCCAGTAGGGTGCTTAGTTTCACATCAGCCATATTAATAGATTGCTGATGGAGGAGCTGCTTGACCTGGTCCAAGCTTCTGCTTTGTTCCAGGGATATTCCACCTCCCATACTTTCTCCCGCTAGTCTCCTCGCCCTCCCAGTGAGGTGCACGCACTTTAAATTCCCAAGTTCCTTCCTGAACTCTTCCTGGATCCTGCCTGGCCGGTTTCTTGAGCTAGTGAGAGCTGCTACCAAAGCAGACTGCACACCCTGCACCACCGTTATGGGTCCCTGTTTGGGCCAGCCAGCAGTGGGGAACAAAGCAACACAGAGGAGATTGTTTTGAATAGAAATCACACCCTTTTAAACCTTAAATCTCAACCTGACATAACTGAAACCAAACTGAGACCTAACAGAACTTAACAGAAAGAAGGCACCCATTGGCTGGCTCAGCTGCCGTGCTGCTGTCCGTGCATACTATCATCCAATCAGCTTCCTGCTCATGAGCTGCCCACCGTTCCTCCAGCCAATCACAATCGCACTTCCAGCTGTCACTCACTGACTCCTCACTCCTGGCTGCCTCTCAGCCCTTCCAGCCTGCAGCTGTGCCTTTCCCATGGGGCCTTCTGGGGAGCATCAGCCTTAACCACTTTAATCATCATCACCCCATATCCTACACCTTGTTCACTCTCTATATGGTCAATGTAAACACCCAGCATGAGTTAATCTTTATTTGGCATTATTTGAGATAGACAGAAACTGAGTATCATAACTTTCTGAAGAAAAAAACCCATCAAAATTATAAAAGTAACTGTGGCTTGTGGCTGCCTGGAAGTGATAGTTTATTGCCATAGGAGTCTTGGGATAGAAGTTGATGTACAACTCTGGCATAACAAGCCCTTTGTACAGCATAATTTACCTGGAGGAAGGGAAACAACTACATCTGAAAACCGCTTGGAGATTGATTTAAAAATGGCCCTAGAAATGGTTGAGACACATCTAAATAGAAGAAGTAGTTTTGTTGTCTTGAGGCATTGTTAATGTATGTTTGGTTGTGCAGACAAAAACTGTTTGATTGCCAAGCCCTGGCCCCAAAAGTTTTAATGAGTGTAGCTGTGGTTCTTACCAGTGTAGTTTTATCAGTATAATTGCTAATGTGACCACAATTATACTGGCATATAAATGTGCCTTGTACTTGTGCCCTGCTAGTAAAAGCACATTTTTATCTTCATAACTGTGTTCATACCACTGGTGTGATCTGGCTAGAATAGTACAAACAAAGCTGGCATTTACTGAGAGGATTTACATACATAAGTCCTTCTTTGGAGACTTAGCTTCATCATTTGAAGGAGTCTTGAATTCAGTGTCTGGTTTCTGCCAGTAGTTGTGTGTGGAGCTGTGCTTGGTTGGGAATGCTGCTTAGAAAGAAGAAATACAAAGCAGAGTGGTGATGTGTTGAGGAGGTACCTTGGGCTGACTTAAAGATTCATGTTGAAGTAGAACTTTTAGGATAAAATTAGGCTCTTTTTTTTTGTTCCTTTTTTTCTGAAAAAAAAAAAACACCAAAAAACAGACCAAATCCCATAGTACACTTGTATACTAATAAAGATTTAGATGTTTGATTAGAGTCTTTTTTATTGGGGAATTTTTTATTGCATTTTAATCTTTGTTTTTCAATCTAACTACCCAACAGGACAGAGCAAGTATAAATAATATTTTCAAAAACTGCCCTGTATTCTACAGTGTTGTAAGATGTGACCAAAATTGTAGATTTCTTAACTTTATTTAAGCAAATACACAGGATGTTCTAGCTCCTGTAACGGGCAGGGTATTTGATGGTAACTGCTGCTGTTACAGGGTGTTGTGCATGTTTTAGTGTGAAAGTTACTCACATATAACTGTCTTGTCAGGGCTGTCCTCCCCAGAATTACCCATTGCAGAAACAGCGTAGATTGCAATTCTGATTCCAACTTTTCTTTTTAAACAGCTTGACAAGTGAGGGTGAATAGTGAGTTTTAGTTTTTAGGAGTTTAGTAGAATGTGTTATGGTTATAACTTATTTGGTTTTAGAGTGTGACACAGTGAGGGCTAATGATAGGATATGAAAGTATTCATCTTTTAGAAGAAAGGTTTAAAGAAAAGTGACATTCCTTTTGTTGTCTGCATTCAGATTTTAAAGTTTCCTTGTGATGACCAGTTTTCTGTACACATGTATGATACATCTGTCTTAACTGTTCTGCTTGCTAGATGAGCTGCAAGTATCAGATACAGTTGTTAAGAATGAGCATTTAGAAAATTGGCTGGCTTGAGGGGCATGTACTGTCTTTGTAAACTGTTGATGCAAGACCTGTGCAGTTCAGTCGTGGTCAGGAGCTGCTGTTTGGTGGCTCTTTTGGCTTGCTTGAGGTTAATGGTGGTCTCTGAATAAACTTTCTGGGGCCACAGAATTCTGCATTTCAGACCTGTGCTTTGGGAGGAGATAGCTGTCCCTCTGCTCTTCAAGAAGCCCTTCTAGAATGCAGTGGAGTCATTTGAGTGCAGTAGTGTGTAGGAAGCTTAACCATGCTGCTGTTTGTAATTGCTGCATAATGCAGTTGGTCTCCAGGCCTGTTTGTCTAAAGTCAGTCATAGGCAATAAGTGGAAATTTTAAATAGAACTATAGTATATTTTTAATTCCATTAACTCATTAGGATGAGACATTTTAACACTGCAATTTTTTTTTAAAGTCACTCTATGACCCTCAATACCAGAGAATTACTTCAACGTGATCAAATGCCTAAAAAAGGGGAAGTTTCTGCAACATCGTTAAAATGATACAGTGAGAAGTAAAACTACATGGAGTTCTTTGGTTCAGTGAATGAAATCATTGAATCTGTGTTCTGAAAGTAGGAATAATGCCAGACAAATCAGAAAGGAAAACATTAATATTGAAATACCAATATATTGAAATTGTTACACACAGAACAAAGTCTGGCCTTGAAACTTGACGGTTTTTGTCTTGAACACTCAGTCACTTGGATGTGAAACTATTCAGTGAGGCTCAGTGTGTGCTGTAAGGTTAAACAAAAACATTTCTTTACTCTGGAATGGCTTGCAGATGTACTGAGTTGACCAGAGAAGTAATTCAGAGTTCTCTTAAAGCTTTGCTTTTGTCCTTTCCTCATGCCTTTATCCAAGCATGAAGTTTTAGGAAATAGCAAACCCAAACTTAAGAACTTTGGGCTTGAACTGTACCTCATCAAGGGGGATGTCCCAGTCTCTCTTGGCCTTGCTTGTAGAGAAACCCCTGTCTGTGCAAGCCTAGGCATGATATGAATTAGGTTCTTTGATTTGAGTATGAAATACTAGAGAAAGAAGCAGTGAAAGTGGCTTGTGTTTTCCCTGTCCTGTCCAGGCTTTGATTTTAGGGGAGAAAGAGCACATTCATCTTACCCAGGGTTCTTCAACAATTTCTCCTATAGTGAAGTGCTAGGTTTCTGAAGGCTCCATTTTCTTTCATGTGTGCTGTGAGGACCAGAAAGATTGAAATGGGTGTAATGAAGAAAGGTAGCCCAAGAAGGATGCTGAGATCACAGATTCCATCTTTCTGTTCATTCTTTTGCTAATCCAATGCTTTGTAGTTATCTCCATACAAACCAGACTAGGCTTAGTACAGTTA
Organism: Peucedramus taeniatus; assembly: GCA_013400575.1. NCBI lineage: Eukaryota > Metazoa > Chordata > Aves > Passeriformes > Fringillidae > Peucedramus > Peucedramus taeniatus. Next base: position 155,670 of record WBNO01009266.1, read on the forward strand.
ACACTCTAGTATTGGGCTGGTGTTTTGTGGGTTAACCTGATTTTCAGTGCTGGCTTTGCCATTTAATCTTTTGGTTTAATACCATAGGATCCTGGATACAGTGGGGAGGAACCTTTGGTAGTTGCTTGACCTCTCCATGTGGAACTGGTCACTTCTCTCACTAAGTTGTGTCAAAGTGCAGACCACTTGTCTAGAGAAAAGAATCTTGAGACTTTGACATCATGCAGTTTAAGAGTGAATTACATTTTCATAGTAAGGTCTGTCTGGAAAAAAAAAGACTAAAAAATGTTAAGCCAGAGCCCTCTGGGAATCTGGTGCCTTTAACAAAAACTGTCATTTTGTAAAATGTCACATCTATAGCATAGCCCATATGTTTTCTATTGGTTTTTGTTTGTTTGTTGGTTTTTTTTGTTTGGTTTTTTTTTTTTTTTTTTTTGTACAGATGTAAATTCAAATTATTCTGTCTTTGGGTACGTATTTTCAGTGTAATACAGTATGTATAATAAAAAATTTAGATTTTCTAAAGATGTGGACTGATGCTCTTCTTAATAACCAAGTTGTTCATTGTACTAACAGTGGTACCATCAGCCTGAGACCCAAATTGCCTGATATTGTGTATCTTTCAGATTTGTGGCATTGTTTCTGTAGGTGCATTTCAGAGTCAGCAGTTCAAAGCTGACAAGTGCTGGTTTTGCTGGTTTGGGATATTTGTGAATAGATTTACTGCAATACCTGCTCTTGCTCTGCGTGTGGGTTCACTGAAAGCTGGTGAGCCCTGGGTGCTGTGTCTGCAATGTGTACCTGTGCTGAGATCTGATGGTGTGAGGAACATCTGCCATGCCCAGGTCCTGTGGATGGGGTATGGAAGTGTGAAATAAACCCTTCTCTTCAACACTGCCATTATCTGAATTGGGGCAATGGTGGCTTCTCTCTGTTTGAGTGCTGCAGAGGGTGAGTGTGTTTTGGGATTGGTGGTTTTTAGCGTGGGGTTTGTTGTTGGTGTTTAGAAACTGTTTTCATGCTCATGTGCTGTTCCTAGGGTCTGGTTCTGTGATAAGCACAAAGGTTTGTCTTACAGTGTTATGTGGAGATGTGTGGCTGGCCTTATCCCAATTTCCCTATGCAGCTGTATGAAATGGCTCTGTTCCACTTGCCTGGGCTGGGGCGGTGCCAGACATAGAAGTTTTTCTTTTCTGTGTCAAGTCGACCTTATCAAACAGCCAGGAAGGGAATTGTTCTGTTCCAGGTCAGCTGCTCTGGTAGAATGCTTGGGACAAAAGCTTTAGGAGAGGTTGAGAGGCACGCTTCATTTGTTAATTTACAGGGGACTTGGTCTCTGAGATTTCCTGGTGCCCAGATACACTCCACAGGAACAGGGATGTGCCAGTTCACTCCCTGCTGAGGCTGGCCCAGGCAGAACCAGACCCAGCTGCTTTTAGCAATCTCTGTGCCACTGGACACTTTGGAGGGGCTTAGCTGGTACAAGGCTGTAGGGGATTTAATGTTTAGGATGTTGCTCTAGTGCTAACTCTTAAGACTGATGATGGACCAAACATTGACCTCTTCCAGACCTGGACAAACCTGTGCCAGATGCTGTCCTGTGTTCTGAGTGCCTTTAGACAGAGCTTGGATATCATCCACTCCTCTCCCTGCCATGCCGATGTGTGTACAGGCTCTCCTGAAAGCAGGAAAAGGAAAATTGGGCAAGAAGCAAAACCTGACTGTTCTAAAGTAAATGAGGTTACTGTTTTCAGAACCTGCTGTGTTTCAACACACTTGTATTGTACCATCCCTGGAATTGCTTAAGGCCAGGTTGGATGGGGCTTGGAGCAGCCTGGCCTAGTGGAAGGTGACCCTGCCCACAGCAGGGGGGTTGGAACTGAATGATCTTTAAGGTCCCTTCCGAATGATCTTTAAGGTTCCTTCCAGCTGAAAACATTCTGGGATTATGTGACCTTTTCCTGAGGAACTTGGGGAGATTCCTTTATTTGGCTTTCAGAATGTGGTTCCTGTATATTTGGTTTCATAATATACTTATTCCTGGTAGAAATTTAATGAAAACAGAAAGCAAATGGTTTCTCTGAATGGTTGATTGAACCCTTCACTAGCATGTATGCTTGGCTCTAGTGCCTGCCCCATCATTTGGTGTCACTGAAGTCCATAGTCTCTCTCCTTTTTCATTTTCATCTTTCAGTTTTATTTTTTTTATTGGCTGTTTCCTGACAGGAGAGTTGGCAAGACAAGCTGGGCTTGAGCTAAAATTTTGTGATTATCTGCATTGATCCAGAGCTGTTGGCCAGGGGGACTCAAGCTGTGCCTCGATGGAAGGTGTTTCCTCCTTCCCTCCCCCAAATGCTGCAGGCATGAACAGCACAGGCAACACCCCTGGCACTTGTTCTGCCTAAAGCACCAGCTGGGCTTGACCTGCGTCCTTAGAACTGACTGACACCCCAGACACACTGGTCCATTTATGACCACCCTTTAAACTGATGGGGGGCTAAATATGAGTTAAATGTTCTCAGCTGCTTGTGAGAAAATAAACTTCTAGCCTCTGTGTATGGTTATGGCTGGCTAAACCATCAGATCCCTGCTGCAGTACAACACTCTTTCTTTATTATTACTTCTAAACCCAGGCACAGAAGAAACACATTTTTTAAGAAAAAGAAAGGTGTGAGGTTTTTGTTTCAAAGTGACTGTAAAAACTTTTATTTTTTACTTCAATTCCTCCAGCTCCCTTTTGTGGGTTTCGTTATTCCACCTCCACAGCAGCCACTGCTGCCGCAGGTTTCTGCGGGTGCAGTTTGGGAGGAGCAGCTCCCAAAGGCTGTTTTGGGTGAGGTGGTTTTGGTGCCGGCCCGGGGGTGGCGGTGTCCCCTGCCCAGCGCTGTGGTGCCATCGCGTGGCCGCTCGCTCACGAAGAGGTTTCGCCGTCCAGAGCACAAAAAACCCTGTGTGTTCCACCAAGAACAGTGGTCGTCCTTTTTTTTTTTTTTTTTTTTTTTTTCCCCTCACCTCTGTAGGAGTGTCTTGGCCCCCTCTTGAAAACAAAGCTGCTGACTGCTTGTTAGACCTGCATCCCTAAAGCCTGGACACCTGTCCTGTTTGATGGGAGTCAGTGCATATACCTTGGAATAACCTTGCACCTAAAACAGGGATCTGGATTCACTGTTGCTTCCCAGCACCTCCTGTGGGGTGGTGCATCCCAGGGGGTCAGGAGTGCTTCTGCTTTTTTTGTCTGGGGAGGAGCAAGTGATACCTGCAGCTGGTACCTCTTCTACACACAGCCAGGTTTGGGTAGGAATCACAACCTATACTGCTTGAAGAAAAGTCTTTTCCAAGAAAAAGCCCCTGTTAGAATTCAGTTTGTGGCTTGCCTGAATATGTTGCTCTTTCCCAGCAACAGCAGCAGCTCAGCCCTCCTCCAGTTTCTAGCTTAGCAACACTGCCAGAGGACCACAGTCCTCTGAAATAGCTGCATACAGCACACCAAGCATCCCCATTTTTCCTGGAGTCATGGGAACAGGACAGCTTTGCAGCAGCTTGCCTACCTTGGAGCACAGTCTTTTGCCACTCCAAGAGGTGTCTGCTAAGCCTAGGACACCAACAGTGCAGTGGAGGGGTGGATAACCATGGAAAGAGCCTAAGAATACAAGGATAAAATAATCTGAGGAGGGCCTGTAAGGTCTTCAGAGGCCTGGAGTATCTCTGCTATGAGGACAGGCTGAGAGAATTGGGGTTGTTTTGCCTGGAGAAGGGAAGGCTCCAGGGAGACTTTACAGCACCTTCTGCTACCTCGAGAGGGTATAAGAAAGTGGAGAGGGACACAAGGACACATGGTGCTAGGACAAGGGAGAATGGCTTTGAACTGAAAAGGTACAGGATTAGATTAGTTATTAGGGAAAAAAAAAACCTTAACTGTGAGGATGGTAAGGCTCTGGAAGTGGTTGCCCAGAGAAGCTGTGGCTGCACCATCCCTGGAAGTGTTTAAGGTCAGGTCAGATCAGTCTTGAAACAACCTGGCCTAGTAGAAAGTGTCCCTGTCCATGGCAGGGGGGTTTAAAAGAGACGATATTTAGCAGTACCTTGCAAGCCAAACCCCTCTGCTCTCCTCTGCTTGTAGCTAATACCTTCCTGACCTTAAGGAGTCACCTGGTGACCTACCATTTTCAGGCTGATGGATGTGTCCACTGTCAGCTCATACATTCCTCTCCTTTGCACTATCCCCACTGCAGGTGGGACCTTGCCTGGGGATTTTCACCCCCACAGCACTTGGTCACATCCCAGGTGACAAAAGCTGGGGCAGTGACAGGTCACAGTTGACACTGCAAAGAAGGCTGGTGTTTGAGAGTCTTCCTGCCTGGTGTTTCTTATGAAGCAGGCAGCTCTGCTTGTAAACAGATCACTTGGATATCTAACACCCAGGTGACTGGCAGGCAGTTAATGCAGAGCCCTGGGGTGGTCTTTGGGTTTGTAAAGCCTGGGAAGCTCAGAAATACAAGTCTGATGAAACCTCTAATGGCACATCCTTTGCTTGCTCAGCTGGGATGGATCAGGACAGCCTTGGACAAGAGCTGTCCTTTCCAGGCTGGGCAAGGCCAGGGAGCTGGCACAAACTGCTGCAGTGTTTGCACAGGATGCTGTGTTCTTGGGAGAAGCATCATTGCTCCTGTCTCTGCCCTGTAAGCTCTGAGGGTGGAGGGCACTGTCTGGTTTGTTTGGGGACACAAAGTCTGCCAACTATGGAAGAGCAACAGAACTGACAAGATCAGGGCCCTGTGCCAGCCTAGGACATTGCTTTTGATAAACCATGACACTGCTTTTTATTCTCTGTGAACCAACTAGCAAAAGCATTTAATCTCAATGGAGACAGGCCCAGGCAGGTCAGGAGTTTATTAATTTGTCTGTTTGTGCTTTTCTGCCCTGAAGTGGCATTAGATTTTCCCCTTCAGATGTATATTTCCAGTTTGCCCAGTTGCTAAAACAGTTGAGAGGAAAGCAGCCTTGGCTCTCTCTCACCTGGGCTCTGGTAGCTCACCCAGAAAGGGGGCTCTGAGGGCACAGGAAGTGCTTTAATGCACAATTTCCCTTTCTCTTCCATGTGTTAGGCTAAAACTGACAGTGAAAGTGCTGCCACATCCAGTTCTGAACTGCTTTTCCAATGTGCACATGAGAGCTGTAGCTGCTCAGCAAATGTGTGACTTTGTTCTGGGACTGGGGAGTGTGGGAGAGCTCCCCACTAACCAGGGAGTGCAGCCTGTGGGATGGAGGGGACTGATCTGCAGCCAGCTTCCCTAGTAGGATAAATCTCACTGGCAGTGTTTTACCAGTGCACAGAGCTGCTCCATCCTCAAATGCTGCTCCTGCAGGAGTTGTCTCTTTCTGCAGAGCCTCAGCCCGCTGAGAGTGGATGGCCCTGCACAGGTCTGGGTGGAACAGGTTCTTTACACAGACTGAGATCAAACATCCTGTGCAAAGACTTGTACAACCTGTAAAGCCAAGCAGAGCAGTGTCACGTTGAGAGCTCTTGTGCCTGTAGGGAAGGGACAGGACTTTACCCACCCCTGCCTTGTCCTGAGCCCGTGGGCAGCATCTCTGAGGGGCTGCCAGGAATGAGTCCTGGAGCCTGGTGTCTTGCTTGTGATCACTTTGGCAGTCATCAGATCAGGTTAAGGTTCTATCTGACAGTGTTCGAAGCCAGCTGGTCACAGTCTGACCTGCACCCACCCAAACTGGTGATACCAGAGTGGAGGAGGCTGCCCTGTCTCCGTGCAGCTACCATGAAGCAGCATAGTTAGACAGACTGTCACTGCCACAGACAGGAGGACAAGAAAGTGTCCCTGGCCCCAAATTGACCCCACCTGGGCCACTGAGAGGAAAGCTTGAGGGCTTGTGTTAAAGGAGGCTACTTTTGGCTCATCATGTTGGGTCCTGTTGAGGATCCTGGAGCACAAGGGACACAAGCAGTGCATGACAGGGCCTGATCTCCCTGAATGTGCAGCTGTGGGGATTCACAATCCTATATGAGTAGCTCTCTGTTCCCTCAGTTTGGGCAAAGAGGTGAGATGCGGCATTGAGCTGAATGCTAAAGGAAATCCTCTCACGGTGGGAGCTTGGCAGTGCTGATTGCTGAACAGCGGCGACAGAGGGAAAGGGGCGGATCTTTCAAAGCAGGGCTGCCAGGTAAGGAAAGCATCAGTGTCCTCGGGTGGCCCAGCAGGCAGTACAGACACTGGAACACATGGAAATGGGGTGGGGCCCCATTAAACTTAATGCTCTCACCTCAAAATCATAATCATCAGGATGTATGAGCTTGATCCTGATAACAGCTGGATGCCTCAAGCTGGACACCTTGGGGGCAATGGGGGAGGGAGGGGGAGTGAAATGCTGGTGGGGAAAGCTCTGTGCTCACCAGAGGCTGCGCTCTGGTTACAGCATGGCCCCAGTTAAAATGGGAACCCTTCTGGGGTTGTTTTTCTTGTTTCTCTTCTCTCAGGAAATCTCGTGGGTCTAAAAAATGAAATCCTCTCACTTGACGAGGTCACGGGGGGCTGGCCCGCAGCCAGGCTGGGCTCCCATGCTGCTCTGCCCGCTCCTTCCCGGGATCCCATCACTTCCTCAGAGCCCTCCTCACACGGATTTCTGCAGCTGTGAGGGCAGATCTGCTCCTCTGGGTGCTCTGCTCCGAGGAGGCCAAATCATCTCAGACCTGCTGCAGCCTCCGAATATAAACCCCCCTTTGTGGGGAGAGGTTGACTTGACTGAGCCACATGATCAGTCAGGTGACAAAATTGGGCACCAAAGCGGAGGAGAATGAGCAGCTGGGTGAGGGCAGGAGCTGCTGATCCTGCCTCTTGACAGGCTGTGTTACTCCTCAGGGGAAAATGAGTGCCTGGCTGTGTCCTCTGCTGTGGAGCTTAACCATGGTGTGCTTAGCAGGTAAGCTCTCCCCACAGAGGGTTTCTCTTCACTGGCTGAGCACAGAGCGGGGTGAAGCCGTAGTGGGACTGTGGGAGCCCTGGGCTTCACCATGGGGTGAGGCCGCGGACAGGAAAGGAAGGAAGTGTTGAAACACAGGCAGTGTTGAAGTGGGATGCATGCAATAAATACAAAAATTTGTTTTTAAGGGAAGAAAAAAATAAAGGAGGAATAGAGCTGTATTACTCTGCGTAGTGAGAATTTGCAGAGGCTTTATCTTAAACCCCAAGGAGCAGGATGCCTGTTGGTAGGTTGGGAAAGATCAGCTCTCTGTCCTTCCCTGACATCCTCAAGGCTCCTGTTCGTACCAAGGCGTCACATGCAAGATAACACATCCTTCAAGTTCCCCTGGACATACTTTGGGTGATTCACAGTGCTCCTTGAAAAAAAAGCAAAACCCACCAAAAAAGGCTCCTTTATGTCATGGAATCGCTATTCCATGACATAGACAGTGTAAATGCAGGAGAGAAAATGCTTTGTCTGATGAAGCTGAGGTTGTTTGAGTACTGGTTTTTCACACTTGTGACTGACTATAACTGGTAAAATAAACAAACACTTTTCTTGTGCTCAAAACTATTTTTTCAACCTTCTGACTTCTTTTTTTCCCCAGAAGTTGTTTAAATTATTAAGAAGTACTGCCTACCAAAGGTTATTGATGTCTACTGAAGTTTTGCAAACAACCCTACTACTTTTGGTAATGTGTTGTGGAAAACTACTTTCCATTTTTAAAAATTCCTCTTAAGAGCACCATCATTTGACTTTAAATCCAACCAACCAATGAAACATATTCAATTAAAAAACCCCAATAACAACAAAATTCATCCAGCTATGGGCAGTCCAAGTTGTTGAAACCTCTGCAGTGTCTCTGGCTGGCAGAGTTGAGCTGTTGGGGTCAGGAGGGAGCTGTGGGAGATCAGGCTTTGATCTCAGAGGTCCTTCTGAAAGGTTTTCCCTGGGAATTTGACACTGCCCTTACCTTACTGCTAAAATTTATGTTAGGATTAGTTTAATGGATCTCAGGACTGACTCATTTGTTGCCAGAGGTGAGGAGGAGTCAGATGAGGGGAATTGTGCATCTTGGTTCTGGGTGGAGGCTTGGCCACAGCAGCAGTGTCCTGTGTGGGCACCGTGGAGCTGCTCTACCTTGGACCAATGCTGGCAGCTCTGTCCCTTGGATTTGAGCCTGGGGCAAACCAGTGTGTTACAAAAGGATCACTGATAGATTTGGTGTCTCTGTTTTAGGGCTACAGCAAGAAAATGAGATATAGTTCAGCTGGTGCTGAACATTATTGGCACAGTGCTAATAATGCCAAGGTTGTGGGTTTGATCCACATATGGGCCATTCTCTTACGAGCTGGAGTCCACAATCCTCTGGGTCCCTTCCAAGTCAGACTGTTCTGTAAATTCTTTAAAAACCTGGGCAGTGGCCCAGATGGCTGGGTGCTCATCTCCTTTACTCAGTAGTTACACCAGGATAGATTTTGGCACAAAGCAGGCAGTCAACAACAGGAGGGAGCACCCCCAGCAAACTGTCTCCATGTGATCACCACCTTATAAAGACTCTTTTATCCACTGTCCTGATCCTGGTGCAGAACTGGAGCTGCTATCAGCTTTGTCTGCATGTTGATGTTTGTACCATGGTAGTGCTGAGCACTGGTGCCCACAGTGCCTGGTCTTGCAAGGTGGATACAAAATTAAGAGAGAAATTAAAAGCCTGCAGAGATGTGGGTCTGACACCTGACAGCTTGTGCTGTCACCCATCTTGTCACCCTGCCCATGCCCTTCCTCAGCTACATCCCACTGTCAGGTGTCAGCTGCACTCCTTGACCTCCTTGAAAACCATAAACAAATTTCTTAGGAGTCATTGTGTTTTCCATGCCACTGGGCATGGATTGGCCAGAGGGCTTAGCAGGTGTGTGCTGCTTGAGAGAGCATTTACACCTCCTCAGCATCAGCTCCAGCTGCCTACTGGTGCTCTGTAAGGTTGGATGTTTTCAGGAGTCACAGTAAATATTGAAGAAATCCCTACCCTGAGTTCCTGAACCCAGCTGGTGGCACAGCTGCTGTGGCAGGAGCTGCCTGTTTTGGTTTTGCTTTTCTTCCTTTGCTTAGTACCACACTGCTAAATTAACCTGCTGCTTTCCATGCTCAGTTTTATGGGTCTCTCCTCTGTTAGGAACTGGAGGACATTACCCATGCCTGTGCCAAGGGATGTCTTCCACCAGCAGATGATGTTCCAGTCCACCATGTATCACAGCAAAACAACATGAGTGCAGTAATACCTCCTTTCTCTACAGATTTCAGCAATCCTCACTCTGATGAGGGATTTGAGAATTAAAGCAAGTCTTGGCCTGCAGGTTCCCTTCTGGTTACTGGATGTACCACCAGAACAGCTTAAAAGAGCCCTGAGCCCATGTCTTTTCTTGGCTGATCTGTTCATGGGAGATGGGATAAAGCAGTCAGCTACTTGACAAACATCTTAAATCAGATTGTCATGAGATCTCAGTGTAAACAGTCTCAAGGAGCTAACAAAATTGACTGTTTCAGGCAATTCTCACATCCATGAGTCAGACCTCCCAGACATTGGCATCTATTTATTTGTGGCCTCATGGACCCACTAATTTATTTCCTTGGTAAGTCTCTCACATGCCAGACACACTCAGATGCTGCCTCAGATCCTTGTTCTGTAGTGGAACACAGCAGAGGGGAGTTTCTGGACATCAAACAAGGGTATATGGTTTAAGCAGTTGATAAAGACCTAAATGAGAAGCCATTATTAAAAGGACAATAATTCAGCCACTAATTCTGTTTTTTCTTCTCTTAGGTATTGCTTTAGGCCAGACAACCAGCACTGAGGTCCCCATCACATCAACCCCAGCACTTCCCAGTGCAACCAGCACTGAGGTTTCCCTTGCATCCACCCCAGCACCTCCCAGTGCAACCAGCACTGAGGTCCCCATCACATCAACCCCAGCACTTCCCAGTGCAACCAGCACTGAGGTCCCCATTGCATCCACCTCAGCACCTCCCAGTGCAACCAGCACTGAGGTTCCCATTGCATCCACCCCAGCACCTCCCAGTGCAGCCACTGCTACAGCCTCTGCTGCTGCAACACTCTCAGCTGGACTGACACCAACCACTGCAAGCCCTGCTGCATCCACAGCAGCTCCATCTGCTGATCCGAGCACAAAAACCCCTGCCCAGACTCTGCCCGCCAGCACGGGGACAGTCCCCACCTCTGCCAGCAGGGCCACCTCTCAAGCTTCTTCAGCACTGACGGCCACATCCAGCAGTGCCCCAGCGTCCCCTCCAGGAGTGACCACATCCCCCGGGCTCCCATCCTCAGCTTCACCCTCCAGCACCCCCCAGCCCTCCAGCTGCAGCAGAGTGAATGTGACAGCCTGTGCCCCCTGCCCCCCAGGGACAGTCCCCACCCAAGGTAAGGGTCCCTGCTGCTGTGTTGGAGGGAAAAGGGATTTGTCAGGGCAGGTGAAGCCAGCACTCGTTCTTTTGTTGGAACCTTGGACAGGCAGCAGGAGAAAGACTCAATTCATTTCACCTTCTGAAATCAAAGACTTGGTCTTTCCTGGCCTTGTGCTGTGTTCTGGTCTTCCTGAGGCTTCCCCAGTGGGGTAAAAAAGTAATGGCACAAAGTGTAACATGAGTCCAGTTTGATTTATTGGCAGAACATCATTTTGGGCTCCAGGGCCAAATTCAAGGTCAATTTCCAGCTGTCTCAAATGTTTGAAAGAGAATCTCTGCTATAGAGACAGCCATTTTCCATGGCCTTGAGAAAATACTTGATCAACCTCTGTTGTGGTCAGCAGTGCATAATATAACCTTTCCCAGAAGTTATTTGTTGTAACATGGTTGGGCTTTGATTTCAAACACCACCACCCCATCCCACAAAAAAAAATTCTCAAAAAAATAAAATAATTTCCAAAATACAAGCCATGTACTTTTTGCTTATTCCCTGCACTGCAGGGAATTTTTTAAAAGCAGCTCTGATGCTTCAGGGTGAATCTGCAGAGGACAGGAGTTATCTCCCACCTCTCTTTATGCAGGATCTTCTTTGACAGGGCCTCTTCCTCTTGCCTGTGTTGGTGGTGTAGCTGCAGAAAATCCCACCCATTCCTCTGAGTGGGTGGGAGTGGTTTTGTGGAGCAGAGAGGGGTAGAACTTGCCTGCTGGGAATGCCATGGTACCTGTGCTCAAAGGAAAGCTGTTGCTGCTTAAGGCAGATCCTTGACTCTGGTGCTTTACTTATCAGTTCTGCTTCCTACAAGCTTAAATTATCAGTAATCTAAAGAAGTATATTGGTTTCATGTTTTTGGGGGTCTCTTTTTTGTGTGTGTGTTGAAGGGAAAGCAAGGAAAATTTTCATGGCCCCTCAAATTAAAGAAGGAAAAAGCAGTCAGCTTAATTACTGGAGAGCCACACTGACAGCCTTGACTCCTTAGATCTTATGGCTGTTCTGCAGCTTGCTAAGAGTGGGCAGCAGCATAATTAGCATGAACATTGCAGTTTCTACCCTCTATGGGTGCCTTGCCAGAGGAACTGCATCCCAAAGCTTCTGCCTTTGTGGCAGTGACCTGTCCTGGCAGACAGAGGGGTTTCAGTCAAGTCTTGCAATCCTGATCCTGACTTTTTGTCCCAATTTAGGCACCTTGAGCTGCTCCTGCTGCACTGGGGGCTTGTGTATTGACCCCAGTGCCTGCAGCCCCTGCCCACCAGGCCACTACCAGCCCCAAAGTGGGCAACCATCCTGCCTGCCCTGCCCACAGGGGTACTACACCAGGTGAGTGACTGAGCCCCTGAGCATGGGGACTGGATGATAAACCACAAAACACTTCCCAGCTGGAAAAATCTCCTCCTTTGGGCTGTAGGAAAAGTGCTGACAGGGCTGTTTCTCAGAATTCTCCTCATCAGGAAACCTTGGTGTGGATATGCTTGTGCTGGGGGCTGCTCCTCTGTGGGCTTCCCTTTTTTACCCTCATGCCTTTTGTCTGCACTGGGGGAACGTTGTTTTGTGGTGGGGAGACTCTTGGCAGTGAGATGTGGGTTCATCTCCTCAGCTTTTCTCTAGGATGTGTCTGACCAACAGGCTCCATCTCCCTGCTTTGCCCAATTACTTTCTCAATCCCTGTTTTCTTGCCCCCAAGGCATCTCATTACATTTGAGTTGCTGGCATCTAAAGCAATACCCTCAGCTGACAGAGTGTGAAAAAGCTGGCAAGACATCCCAGCCAGGAGCTCAGTCTTGCAATTCCACCAGGCTGCCTGATCCAGGGATGCTGTACAAGTGTCCTCTGGCTGTGGGGACATGTGCATCTGCTGCTCTCTCCATTACTATTGCATTTTCTCTTGCTGTATCCATGTCTGCAAACAATGAGCTGTGTCCTTTGGGGGGTGGCAAGGACAGGAGGGGTGGCAAGAGCCTCCCAGGACTGTGTCCATTGCAGAGCAGCTCCATTTGGAGCAGTCCTGGGCTGTAGGGAGGGTGACCTGACATTGCAGTTTCTTTGCAGCAGCCCCTGAGTTTGAGGTGTCAGCAGGATCTTCCTCTGTGCTCCCCTCTGTGCTCTGCTCTTGCAGTTTGTGCTGTGAGGACCTGCCTTAAAAAACATTTTTAAACCCCCAAATTGCTTTTAAAAACAGCCAGGAGCAGTCTCCAGGGCACACAGAGCTGCTGCTTTGGGATGTGGGAGAGGGCCAGGGACCAGAGAGGGTCAGGCAGCAGTGCTGGGCTGGTGTGTGCCAGAGCAGGGACCAAAAGTGGGGGGATCTGGAGGGGACTTTGGGGGTGCAGTGTGTGCATGGCCATCTCCTGGTGGCTGCCTGGGCCTCAGGGCTTCGATGGGACCATTTAACATTTCTGTGGTGTTTGGAGAATTTGGCTTCTCTGCAGCTTTGAGTGGCTCTGGCTGGTGCAGGCCCTGTGTTGGCTTGTTTTCAGCAAAGCATTTGCTGTTTCCGGTTGGTTTGGGGGTTTTGCTTTGTTGGTTTTTGTTTTTGGGGTTTTTTTTCCTGCAAATCTCATGCAGCCCTGCAGTTTCTGAAGGAATTAAAGAGCATGTCCTTTTGTTCCTCCAAAGCATCTCTGAGTACGTTATCAAATTCCTTTGATAAGGAATTGAGGGGGATTTGGCTCTGTTACTGATGAATGCAAAAGCTTCCTCTTGCCCTGCCTTTGCCTCATTTCCTCCCCCTCCTCCTGGAGGTCTGACATTGCCTCCCTTTTCCCACAGTTCCTGCTATTTAAGGTCAGAGCTCTCACAGGTCACTGCTGTGGGTTAGGTCCTTTTTTCAGCTCCTGATTCCCAGCTATGGAGCAGCTCCTTTTGAAATCACTGATGGATGCTGAACAGCAAACACCTTCCCTGTTCCATTTTCAAGAGTGGATTTAAGAATCTGACTTAAGCCAAGGGTTTTAAGCCTGACCACAGCATATTTTTCAAGACCTTCAATTCAGATGGTCCCTTTCCATATTGCCCAGAGGCACAGGATAATATGGAAATTATCTAATGTTGATAATACAGAAAACTTTAGTTTTTTAGTGGACCTTTAACATTCAGGTGAGTTCAAACTGATATTTTTCTGCTTGAACTCTTTTTTTCATAATTGCTCTATTTCTATACTAGTCAGTGTCATGTTCTGCTCTGTCTTCTCCAAATGGATGGATGCTTGGGTGACCTAAAATTGTGTTCCACTCTGCTCCTTCCCTCCCAGCTTCCCAAGGAGCACTGTGTGTCTTCCCTGCCCACCAGGACATTTTGCTAATGAGTCTGGGGCTGCAGCCTGCAGAGCCTGTGAACAAGGTAGGCTTTGGTCTGTGTTCAACCCAAATGCATTTTCATCACATGATGCTCTTTCCCAGGGGCAGATGCAATTACCAGGTAACTTAAGAGCACTGAAGGGTAAACAGGCTAAAAATAGCCCAGCAGATTCCTTCCCTGTTCTATTGTTATTAAAATGAAAAGAGCAGAGCTGAGCCATGCTTGTTTTTGCAACAAGTTAATGCTAACTCTGCAATGAAAGTCAGGAAAAAAGTTTTATGAAATTCAGTTTTAGCACAAGGCGGGAGCCTTGTCAGGAGACAAAATATTCTCTATTTCTGATAGCAAAAATGAGTATAAACCATATTTGTTTTCATTTAGGCAATCTTCTGCAGTCTGAATATTAAGTGTAATACTCTCCTTATTTTCCACACATTAAAACTGGGGTTTTAAAAAGGAGCTGCTTTGCACCTGGCTAATGCCACTCAAGCCTGGTACAGTGTGTTTGCAGATGGGGTAACAGCATGTGCAGAACAGAGCAGCACTTGCTTATGCAAAACCCTCATTAACACATGCAGTGCAGCAGCTCCTCTGCACCCAAAATGGGGTCCTGCTTGCACATGCTCAACTGTTCCTTTGAAAATCCACCCACTGAGCTGCTGGGCTGTACCTAAACCTTGGCTGTCACTTGCTGAGTTTGGGAGGAACAAAATCTGACTGGTGACAGCAATGGGGTCTGTCACTCCCTCCACTCAGCAGATTTAAACAATGTGTTAGACAACAGGGGAGTCTGTGGGGTTGGCCCCAGAATCCTGCAAGTATAAATGTAAAAAGTTCCTTTTTTCTTGCAGGGAGAGGGGAGGTGGGTTTGGTTTCATCTTGCTCTCCTGCAGCTTCTGCTGCCTGGTGCAAATCCAGGTTTGAGGCAGATCTTAACCCACACCACATCCAACTCCCCTCTGACCCTAACTCTGTCCCATGTGGGCAGTGACCATGTTGTGCATCATCAGGCACCTCCAAACCCACCTGAATTCCCAAGTGCTGCTCTTTCAGCTTTCCTATTGGTGTGGTGGGACTCACAAGTTGGGTCCTGCTGGCCCCTGGGCACTTTGGGGCACTTCACTCCTTTTTGCTTTGGGAAGGGTCTGTACATGTCCTCCTGCCCATCCAGGTCCTGGTGCAGGGAGGGAGGCTCTGCACTGGCAGAGCCATCTTGGCTGGTAGGTCTTGTGTCCTTCCTTTTGTAGGGAAGAAGATGCACCCCAGACTTCCTGGGGTGGGGGAAGGCCTGGAAGGGCTGGTGTGACCAGAGAGGTTCCCCCTGGCCAGAGACCTGCTCCAGCTGAATGACTTGGGAGTTGGCACTGGAATCACCTATTCAGCTTCATTCCAGTTCAGCTTGTGGTGCTGGGAAGGGTGACAGGTTTCTCTGTCTCCTTGGCCTGGTTTTGAGTGATGTGAGATGTGACACTAAGTGAATCTTCCAGAGCACTCCATGCATCCCTCAACGTGGCAGAGGGCAGCAGGGAATTTTCATTGCTCTTTCAGAGCTTTTGACAAATCTAACCCCAAATGCCCTGAAATGCCACCTGAAGCATNATGGCAGAGGGCAGCATTTTTCAGGGCATTTTCATGCCCTGAAATGCCACCTGAAGCATGTTGTAGGGAGTTGTTTGGTTGCTTGTAAAATGGACATGAGTAAATACACAACCATGTGAGGCAGAGATGTGGAGGCAGGATCCTGAAGCCTTTCTCTTCTCTTTTTCAGGCTATTTTAGCTCCAAGCAAAATGCAGCTTTTTGTCTGCCTTGCCAGCCAGGATCATTTTGCAAGTAAGGAGCCTCCTGGGATGCAGGGTCTCAGGTGGACAGGGAGGGGGGGTTTCTTTTAATCACTGAGCTGGAACCATCAGTGTGGTGCCCAAAGACAAGTCACCTGCCATTTCAGCTGTAGGATGGGGCTCTGAGCAACCTGGTCAAGTGTCCCTGACCATGGCATGGGGGTTGGAGTGAGATGATCTTTAAGGTCCCTTCCAACCCTGACCACTCTGTGGTTCTGTGTGAGAAACTGCGCTGCAGACAGACACCCACAGAACGGCAAAGGTTCCTGGTTGACCCTGGAGACTCCAGTTTGTAAGAGCTGGCTTTGGTGGGCTGGGCTGGTCTTGGAAGTGCTCATCCTACAGCATGTCCTGCCTCCTCTCCCCTGCCAGCACCAGCAGCTGCTCGGCCTGTCTGTCCTGCCCCGGGGGGCAGGAGGCTCCTCGGGAGGCGTCAGAGGGGTGCGAGTCCTGCCCGCCAGGTAAGGGAGGCTGTGCCCGGCTGGGAACACAGCTCCAGCAGCTCATTCCAGCCTCTTCTCATCTGCCCCAGGGGCTGCAGGTGCCCTGCAGGGCAGAGCTGTGCCTGGTGGTTCGGCTGGGTGCTGGTGGAGGCTGTGCCTGTGCCAGACCTTCCTGCCAGGCTGGGTAATGCCTTGGAGGTGTGCTGGTCCCTGGTATGCCAGGGAGCCCAGATCCACAGCTGGGTAACAGTTCCAGCAAAAAGCATCTTTGTCAGTGGGGGTGAGGAAAGCACAGCCTTGCTGTCAGAGATGGATTCTCTGCAGGGGCAGCCTGGGGCAGAGGGAGGGGATGTGAGGGACATGGCCCTGCTCCTCTGTGAGGGACATGGCCCTGCTCCTTCTGTGCTGTCTGAAACAAGGCCAGGCTGCAGCAGATGAGCCAGCAGGGCTCAGGCACAGCACTCCAGCCACCACCATGGCAGTGGCCAGCCTGCAGCCTGGCCAGGGGTGTCTCACAGCCAAGCTGCATTTTAAACATGCAGGAAAGCATTTTACCACTGTGAGACGTGGAACTTCTGTGACCTGTCTCTCCCACAAAGCTTGGGAAACTGAGCTGTGCTTTGAAGTCTGCTCAGCAAGTTTCAAACAGCTGGAAAAGGTGTTTGAATCCAGAATTGGAGAGGATGAAACACTGCTGACCTCCAGCTTCCATCTTCCCTCTACATTAAAGCCAGAACTCACTGCTAAACCCCTCTCCCATGTACTCCTGCTCACACTACCATGTTTGCCAAGGTCTGACCCCAAATATTCTTTAGTCCCTCTGTCCCTGTTTGTTCTGTTCTGACCCTTTGCCACCGAACCAGGACCAAAGTCCAGGCTCAGCTTTTCTTATGCACATGAGCACTTAATGCTCTTTCTCCCCGTGGCTTTGAAAGCTGCTTCATCCATATGCAATTGCAAAGGTCCTGGGGTTTAGTCTCAAACCTTAATATTGTGCTTATTTGCTGTTTAGGTACATTCAAAGGTCCCAGTGACAGCAGATGCAAGGCCTGCAGGACAGGAGAGTACCAACTACAGCGGGGCAAAGAGAGCTGTGACCTGTGCCCAGAAAGTCACTACTGCCCTGTGAGTCCCCAGCAGCTGGGGACAGCCTGTGTTAACCAGAGCTGTCCCATGGCAAGCTAAATACACATCAATTAACACTTTCTTTTTTCTTGTAATCTGAGCTTCCTTTCTCTTGAACATAGACAGGGCTCTGATGCAGGGAGATGATTAAAATTATGACTCCAGGAGTGTGGCTTTGTGCCTGGAGCTGCCTGCTCTGACTGGGCCACGAGGGGATGGTGTGTGTATTAATGAGGGGGTTTGATGTATGGACTTGCTGGGTAACAACACCTTCTGCTCTTCCCCACACTCTAACACTGCAGGGGCAGACAAGGCTGAATTTAGTGATGGCAGGTTCATTCCTTTATTTATTTCCCCCCCCCTCCCCCCCCCATTGCTAAAATGTTAGCTCCCTTTTAACTGGTTACCTTCTGCAGTTTGCTGGTGCTGAGTTACCTCTTCTCTTGGGCAGAGCCCCGATGTGAAGCCAGTGAAGTGCCCTCCTGATGCCTTCTGCCCCAGGGGCAGTGTGGAGCCCTCCTACTGCATGGAGCTCTTCCTCTACAAGGCAGGGGACTCCTGCCAGCTGACCCCTGCCACAGTCATTGTCCTGGCCACCTTCTCAGCAGGTCAGTCTGGGTCCTCTCTGTCCTCTGGTGAAACCAGGCTCCCCTCTGCAGCTGTGTGTTGAACCAAGCATTCTCTGGGTGGTGTATTCTGTGTTTCTGGAAAGCAGGATCTCTAATGGAAGTGCTTCTGGCTGCTTTCATTGCCTGTGCCAGTCCTTTCCCTTGCTCTGAAGGAAGGTGGCACAGTGCTGAATGCTTGTTGTTTGTCCCTGGGGAGCAGGGGTCTGTATGGACCCTCAGACAGGGATTCCTTGGCTGCACAAAATAGGAAAAAGGACAATTTTCTTTTGGTATGAGACTTTGTTTCCTGAAAGCATTCCAGCCTTAAGTCATGCCACAGAATCCAGCAGAATGGGGAGCTGCTGGCTCATACAGTGCTGGTTGCATTGATGCCAAATGTTCCTTGTATCCAACAGTCAGGGCCTGCTGAGTGTGGGGAGCATCCCTCCAGATGCCACCTGCTGTAAATTAGCTCAGTAGGGCAAGCTAATGAGTGGATGAGCTTTTCAGCTGGGAAGCTGCACCATGAATAATCATTCCAAAACAATGAATATGCATTTTCAGTCTTAGGAAAGGGAAAAATAGAGTTCTCTCATTTTTAATCAAAGTTGTGGGGAGGTTTAATCAGAGAGTTATGATGAAAATGAGCATCTATTAGTGCTGTGGATTGCAGAAAGGGCAGATGAGGAAGCTGGGAGGAGGAATCTGTCTTCTGTGCCCAGAGAGATGAAGAGAAATCCCTAAGTGCCACTTACACTACCAGAGATGAAAATCTTGTGTCAAGAGAGCCGAGTCATAGAGATGAGTAAGCCATCAGAGGATAAAGAATATCCAACAAGCCTCATATTCAGTTTCTGTGTTTCAAGTGTATTTTATGTACTTCCTGAAGACCCATTCTCCACTTGACTGGCTGTTGTTAAAAGGAGAGAGGAGAGATTAAATGCATGTGTTACAAGACACACAGCAAAGCTGCTTCTCCAAGAAAGCAGTGTTCTCATCACACTCAACTCTTGGCAGCTGAGGAGGAGACAGGGACAGCAGGGTCTGCAGGAGCTCCAGCAGCACCCTCTGGCTGCTGTCTCCGTGGGGCTGGAATGCCTGGGGGGAGCAGATGAGGGTTGTTCTCACAAGCTGTGGCTTGGAGCCATGAGAAAGGTCCTCCACTGACCTCCATCCCCTCATGCCAGGCTGTTGTCCAAAAATCTGCCAAAACAGATGCCATCTGAAGCGAGTATTAATTTGAAAAAGTAGATTAAACTGAAGTATATGAAAAGACTGCCCAGAGAGGGACAATGGCCCATTAACCAGCATTTGTGATAAACAAGTCCCAGGGTCAGGGAACAGCATTCCTGCCTCTCCCAGAGCTTGCTGCAGAGAGGGGGAAAGGAAACAGCCCACGCAGGAACCCGTGAGTTTTTCACGGCTGGTCTCACAGATCAAGTGTTTACCATGAGGCTGTCTGCTCACACAACTGAAATTTGGGTGTATTTGTCTGGCCATATTGCATCACAGCGACAGATTTGTGCTCTTCTGTTCAGATCAGTTTTCTCTGATGATGCTTCTGCCAGAAACAAACGAACAGAATGTCACACTACTTGAGATTTGCCAATTACTTCCATGTCTATGCCCAATCCAAAAGTAATTTTTCCTGACAGCCCTGATCTCAGTCTAGACTCAGAGTTAATCTAGGTTAGTTACTTCTTGTGCTTCAGTGTGTGTGCCACACAGAGCAAACTAATTTCTCAGCAAGATCCTTTTGGTGGGGTCTGCAGTGAATAAGATGCCAAGTGGAAAAGAGTTCCAGAGAGCAGAGAGTAAATGGGAGTAGGAAAGCAAGTTACTGAATTATTTCATTAAAACTTGTTATTCCTTGCAGCTTCCAGAGTTAAGCTGAACTGCTGAAGCTGAGTGTTATTAGTGCTAGTGGAACCTTTTTTTCTCTCTCTTTTTGGGGAGGGACAGAATATGGAGAAAAAAAGAAGAAAAAAACCCTTATTTTACCAGAAGAGAATACCTGAGTTGAGAAGCCTTGGAACAAACATCACCTGACACTTCACCTTTCCCTCTGTGAATAACTACCATTCCTTTCTTTCCAGGTGGAATCCTTGTTGTCTTTCTAATGATTCTGAGAAGGAAGCAAGAGCATGGCAAGAACTCCTTGAAGTCTCTGTTGCTGCCCCGGGGCTCAGGAGGACACACCACCTATGGGGGCACAGAACACACAGAGCCAGTCTATGCTGGCTGGTAGCTCAGGCCATGGCCAGCAGCCTCTCCTTCCCCTGGGGCAACACAGATGTGGCTCTGGGCAAGGTGTTTAACCATGAGCAACCTATTTCTGTATGGCTAAAATCAGTGCTGGGAAATAAAACTCAGTTTTTGAGTTGTGGCTTCTTGTGCAAATCAACCCAGCTCCCTGCTCTGCTGCACTGGGCTGATGGGAAAAGTCTTCCCCTGCCAATTCCTGGCTTTGTTCACAAGTAAATACTTTTCTCCTTTTTTCAGGGGGAAAAAACCCTCTAAACAGCAATCAGTCCTATCTGTTTCTCCATTTTAATAGCTCAACAGAGTGAGGAGTGACTGCTCCAGTTATTGAGGTCCCTTTGATACAACACTCACTTTTACTTAAGCACAAACTAACATGAATATACCTCCTTTTAAGCATACGCAATTTTTTATTTTGTTCCCCATTCTCAAAATTTTAGCAAAAGCACAGGTCAAGGGAAGGGATCCTAAAGCTCTCCCCTTCCTTTCAGCTATGGGCAAACATGTGCAACTAAAGAAATGGTTGATTCCTGGACAAATGTCCCTTTTGTTTCTTGCTGTCAGGTGGTGCTTCAGAGTGGAGCTACAAAGGAGCAGCATGGTGCAGGCACAGAAGATGCCTTGCACCTTTCTACATGCTGAGCAGAGGGGCTGTAGGAGACCCACTGCCCAAATGCCTGGGCAAAGTTCTGTCCCTGATCCTGGACACTCCATCCCCCCTGCAGGAGAGCAGCAGGAGTGGTTTGTACCTGTTTGCTGTGGCACTCCAAGCCCTCTTCTGTGCACCCAGCCCACTTTAACCATCTGGTTACAATAATGTGATTTGTGTTTTCCAGAGATGATTCCTGTGTGTGGCTGGTTGACTCTTAACTTATTTGCTCTATGTCCCCTGTTATGTTTTTCTCTGGGCAATGCTTAGCCAGCATCCCAGGCAGTCAGAAATGCTCATCACCTGTACTGGAGCCAGTGTTAACTGCTCTATGAAACCAGTACCTGTAGCCTCTTAACCTTCCCACCTTGTTTTCCTTTTCCTCCTACAGTGACATTCCCACACAGGTGCTGTGTAAACCCAGCCCTGCCAGCTGTGACCCTCTGTGTCAGTGCTGTGCTTCACCAGCTCACAATGGCCAGCAAAACCAGTATCTCTATCCAAAGATCCACGATTTTAAATGACTGTGCACAGAGGTGGTAGCAGGTGTTACTTCTCACTTAATCTTGCAGCAGCAGAGATGGCTGAAGGAACCCAGCTGTGGGGGGTTAAGTGGTTCCTGCCCTCAGCTGCTCATTCTCCTCTCCCCAGGGAAGGTGTTGAAAATGTTTAAAAGAATTTATAAAATGTATCAGTTCTCTGATCTCTCTCAACTCTATCAGGCGAGTAACTGGGTGGAAGAGTGGTACATCAGCCTTGTGGGCATTGCCCACAAGCTGTGGCTGCCTCATCCCTGGCAGTGTCCAAGGCCAGGCTGGATGGGGCTTGGAGCATCCTGGTCTAGGGGAAGGTGTCCCTGCCCATGGCAGGGGGTTGGAAGTGGATGGTCTTTAAAGTCCCTTCCACCCCAAACCATTCTGTGACTCTAATCTGGATCAGCAGCAACAGGAATGGTACCTACAGCCCTCCCCACTGCCCAGCATGGGCACAGCTCCCTGCAGCCTCTCCCACTGCTGATTTAGGAGAGACATGAAGCTTCCTCTGGCCCAAGGCTGTGGTTCTCCTCAGAGCAGCAGAGGGACACAATCCTGATGCACAGCACCAGGTGACCTCAGCAGAGCTATCAGCCACCAGTATCAAAGCAGACCTCTGAAATGCTTTTTTTAAACTGTAGCTGCTGTCACACGTGGGAGAATGCACAGGTGAGGCCAAACCAGACCCAAAAAACTCTGAAAAAGCCAAACAGTCAAATTCAGACCTGACCAAGCAGGACCAGCATTTGTGAAGAGCAAAAAGACCCCAAGGGAGTGGTGCTGGCTGGGCTGGGTAGCCCCAGCTCAGTGTCACAAAAGCCTGTAATGATGAGCAATAGAGAGCAGCACTGGAAAAACTGGATTGCAGGTGCCAAAAGCAGTTCTGTGATAAGTAACAGTGTGGAAACAAGCCACAGCTCAATCATTATCACCTCTGTGGAAGCATAAAACAGTATTGCCAGGGCATCTCTTAGGAAGGCCTGGAGTGTAAATTTTCCCTGTGAGAGAACAAAGCCCCGTTCCCTCAGTGCCAAGCCATGCTTGTTTAGTATGTATCAATTCCACTTTTTTCTTTAAAGAAAAAAAAAAAAGGTGCCAAAGTAAGTATATAGAGCTGTTTCACAAAAGAGACTTAGCAACTTCTTAAATAACTAGGAATAAAATTCAACATTTAATAAGACATTGAAGTTTCTCAAGCAGTCAGACATGGAATAATGAGACTCAACAATGTGGAAAAATCCCATTAATACGTCTTTCAAGATCTTTTGCTTTTCCAAATAATTCAAATAAAAAACCTCCTAAAACCTGACCATGAACACAAAGCTATTGAACAAAACAGACATTTACTCTGATTATTTTTCCTAGGCTGCATGAAAATACATCTAACATACTCAACTGAAAATTGTTTCCATGCTTGCTCATGTGATAAAAGAACAACAAATTCTGAAATTGGCTGTCATGTATAAACTTTTTGCTAGAAAAGGAAAGACATTTTGCTACTTTGATGGGCAAGACACAAAGAACATCATTTAAGGCCACATAATATGCCACAGTTAATGTTGTTTAGATTAATTTATAACAGATCCTTCAAGTTGCTGAATGCTAAGAAGTATTGAGTTGCATCATGAGAAAGCTCAAGTCTTAAGGATTGTTTTACCTTGTATTTGAACAGTGGGAGAAGGAGAACAATGTCACAACTTTTGTCTTCTTTTTTAAACAAAACTTCAGCCTGTTTTCCCAGGCTGCAGAGCAAGGTACAGAAGCCTTCATTACAATGCACCTAAACCCCACCTGTCCTGGTACAGAAACCAAAATTCCCCCAGATCACCACCTGAGTGCCTGAGCTGAGCTCACGGGGTCACAAGGCCAGTGCCTATCAAGGGAGAATTTGATCCACACTCCTCCTCAGATCAGTCTCCAGCCGTGCCCAGCAGCAGGAAGGAATTCCCAGGAATTCACAAGTGAACTCCTGGTCTGCAGCCTCAGTGATGCAGAGCTCCTGGGCCCAGAGCAGGACAGAGCAGGGAGAGGTAGAAGGAAGCAGAAGGTCCAACAGCCCTGGCCCAGATCTGTGTGTGTGAACAGAGTCTCTGTGTCCCCACAGGCAGACACAGGGGTGGCTGTCCTGCATCCTGCTGTGCTCAGAGTGCCTGTGAGCCCCTGAGGGGCCGTGGGCTCTGTGCCCCAGCCCAAAGCCAGGGCTGCTGTCACTGCAGCAGTGCCTGGCAGGACAGACAGTGGCTTCTGGAAGGGGGGATCTGCCTCTCAGGACCTGGGGCATCACCATTCCAGAGTGACAGAGCTGTTACACATGAAGAGGAGAAAGCAACAAAACTAAAAAAAAAAAAAATTTAAAAAAAAATTAACAAATTATGAAAGCAATGGAATGTAAAGGAAAAATTTTATAATAACTTACTTAAAGGTATTCTTACAAAGCCTTCCTTACATGGTATAGTATTCAAAGAATGGTCCCAATGACATCAAATTCCTTCATTTTGTTTTAAAGCAATGAGGAAAATATTTCTGCTTTACTACCTGACCTCATTTTCCTTCCCTTGAAACCCAATATTAAAGAAACATCCATAACATCATTTTTTGGTTTTGATTTTATGCACAGGACTGATCCTCAGCCCCATGGCAGAGAAAAAGTTTCCCTCAAAATCAATTAAAGAATCTTATATTTTAACTTGAGTGCAAGGCTTGGCATACCATTTTAAAAATGCAAACATGTAACACTTCCCCTGATTTTGAACTCTGCTATTTCTTAAAAATTATTTGAAAAAAAAATTAGCCTTCCAACAGTGTTTATAAAAACTGATTCAAAAAAACAAAGCATTTTGGTCACAAAACAGAAACCAAAGTGTTCAGCATAGGGCAGTGCAACATTTATAACTTCTTTCAATTAATATCTTCTAATAAAACCAAAGTTTTTATGTATTGGGAATAAATGGGGATTTTGGCAATTCCAAGAACTAAATCAAATCCTGAAGTAATACCTTGGGGAAAAAAAACCCACACACTTCCATGATACAGCAAGGCTTCATTTTCCAAAGGGCTAGAGAGGGTTCCTGCACTATTAAGGGCAAACTAGGCTAGAACACACACAAATGGCTCAGTGGACATGGAGGTGCACGTGGTGCTCACGGAGGGTGGGTCACAATGGCAAAAACCAAAACGTGCTTGGAACGCTGCCTGATGGCACACAAGGATGTGCACTGGGAAGGAAACTGGCACAGATGTTTTTCTTTACTGTTTTTTTCCTAGTTCCAGTATTATTTCTGTCAATACTAAATCCTGTATGTTCACCTCACTGTGAGTTAGTGAGGACCTCAGCTAATGAGGAGAGAGGAATTCAAAACAGCTTTGCTGACACAACACAGTGGTGACAGGACAGTCAAGAGCAGAGCTCCTACAAAAAATTCAGTCTGTCAAGTAGCCAGTTTTATACAAACTCTATGCAAAGGAACAGAGCAAGGCTAAATTTCACATCAAATTCTTACATGCTTCTTTAAAAATCTATTTCACTTTTACTTGTTTTGAATTTAGTTTTTGTACTTTAGTCAAGTTTCACTTTCTGTTTCATTCATGGGGGTGGTTTTGCTCCTTGTTGGACGTTTCTTGCATTGTCACAACGTTGAAATACTTGGACTCCAAGCATTCCAAAGAAAAGTTTGCCTCTGCTTTTTACCTGCCATTGAGGAAAAAAAAATCAAGTAATTTTTTCCAAGTAATAGCTTTTAGAAGATTTCTTTTTTTACTAAGACACAAAAATCCTCAAGTATTTGGCCTAGATTGCAAAACAATATCCTTTTAAGTCCAGATCTGTGCAGCTCTGCAAGATCAAGTAACTTCATATTTTGCTGGGATGACATACAGGAAAAAACAGTATAGAAAAAAATCTTTTACAAAGTCAGATTCCTCCTCTCTGGTACAGGGCATGCCTTTCCCACCACGCACCACATTTCTTGGTGAAAGGATATTTATGATCATGATTGCTTAAGAATAATTTTTGAAGAGCACAAACCAATTGCTGTGTGTGTGTGGCTGTAGTGAGAGACACACCTGGGTCACGACTGGCATTCAAGCACTTGCTCAAAAACACACAAGGCAAGCAAATCTCATTGGGACCACAGACCAAGCCATTTCTTACTCAAAAGGACTTGAGAACTAACAACTTCTTTCAAGGATATACTATTTTAAACATCTGTTGGTTGACAAATACTATCTCAAAAAACTATGTTTACGCCTACCTGGTTTGATTTTAACCTACCTCCAACCTGCAAGTATTTTGGAGGGAACATTTTACATTCGTAACAATTCAAGTGTAACTGTAATGCTGAGTAATAAGTTTGGTTTGTCCTGAAGTTTGCTGAACTATGCAGTTCGTTATCAGTGCAGAAGCAGCAGAAGACTGCTGTAGTTGGCTCAGTGGATTTATAAAAACAAAACAAAAAAATCCCCCCCGCCCCGTTGTAACCTTTACAGAATATACGTAAAATTGTGTCCTTCCCTGGTCATATTCACAACTTATCTACAAGATAGTGTTAGCAGTAGAGACTGCAGTCCATGACTATTTGCATTCAGCTCTCATCCATCTGTTCCTCTTTCTTCTGGGCTTGAACTTGTTCAGTTTTTTGCGGGGTTTCTCAGTCTTCTGAGTCTCAACAGAATCCACCCCGAGAACGTGTTCAGAGCAGCATAACTGTCCATTCAACATGGAATTTAGCACTGTCCTGTCTTGGTGCTCCTTGCAGAAAGAGTTTGGGCAGAAGTGGCAGAAAGAAACAGAAGGTTTGCCACAAACATCACAGTGGTGCCAGGGACACTCCCACTTCCCTGCAATCAAAACCAAAGAGCCCATTAGTGGGGAGTAAAACATGGCATCATCTCCTAAAGGAGCTTTGTGTTGTAGCAGCTGAACAAGGCACGACTTTCCTGACAAAGCAAATGACAGCAACTACCGGGGCTGATCTCAACACTCAGAATGCTACATCATTCTGAAGCTCAGCTGGCAGCTGCAAGACTTGACACACTCTCATTCAAACACAGCAGTCAGCTCCAGCTAGAAGAAATGACTCAGGCTTCACTCGATAGCATTTTACAGAACTCGCAGGCTGGCAGAGCATCCAAACATCCAGTCAGCTGCTGCCTCCTCTTACTGCAGTCCCTGTCTGTAACCAGTCTTGCTCAGGAATGACTGGTGTGCTTCATTTACAGCTCCTCTTTTGCCCCAGCATACTTTACCAGTCCTTGTTTAACTTGTTTCTGGGGTACCAGGCTTTGCCTGCTTCCCTTCTTCATATCTCACCTGACATGGAACCAGGTAACTCCTGTGATATCTGGAACTGCAACCTGATGTCTGCTGCTCTTAATTTCCCTACTTGCCTTCTTTCAGAAGCTGCTGCTGTTCTTCTGGCTTGAACTCAAAGGGCTTCATGCATTTCTTAGATATAATCAACTTTCCTGTGGCAGGGCCATGGTGCTCCTACCAGGTGATGTGCTCAATTACCTACACCTGTAAAACAAATGCCTCATTTTGCCAGAGAGGCAGGAGGAGGCCACCATTTTGTCTTCAAATCCAAGAGGAGATGCTCCCACATGATGCACAAATCAAATTCCTGCCACACAAACCCAATGTTTTCAGGATGACACCCCTGACAAGGTTTCAGTGCAATAACTGAGGTACCTGCACAAGTTATTTATACAAGTGTAAGACATGGGCTGACTCACCAAAAGGACGTTTCACCAAACCAAGGCAGGAGAGATGATAAGCTTTAGTACAAGATTTCCTGTCACACAGCACCAGCTGGCCTCCATCACCACAACGGAAACAATCATCTTCAGATTCTTTCTTCCCTTCATTTTTCGTTCTGCGTCTCCGTGTTCTCTTTTTGGTCTTTTTGCCTTTTTCTTCTGAGGCATTAGTGGAAGAATTCTAAAAGAGTAAGATATAAATCTGTAAATGCCAGTTTTGCAAAGGAAGAACATTACACAACCCTGCCAAGCTGTTGGCACACCTGGCAGACTGTGCACACAGCCAAGAACCTGACTGGGGGCAGACCTGCCCAGTGCTTCACTGTACTGATCTGTGTTGACAAAAAACCTACACTGACCCTTAAGAAAAGTCATCCTGAAACCAGATCTCCCTGCAGACCTTCCTACTGAAAAAAAACCTTTATTTTCTAGTCACTGACAAAAGATCTTCCAATTTCCAGTCTAATCTACTTGTAGTTAATTTACCCTCATTATGTACTTGCACCACCAATCACTTCAATATTCATTTTTCTCTTCCAGTTGTGAATAGTCATGTGGGTATTACTAAAACCTGCCCCCCTTTTTCTTTGAGGAACAGACAGCAGAAGTTCAGGAAGTGTAGTTAACGACAGAAAGAATATACCAAACCTTGTCCCTATTTCAATCTGACTTCAATTCTGTGCTGCATGCACAGAAGCAGCTTTCAAGTGCTGCTTACAGTTTAACACTCTTCCACCAAATAATATAAAATTTTGGATGATTTTTCAACATCCCTACCATCATTCCCTCCCTCTCACCCCAGTAATCACTATCTACTTTCTTTAAAATTAGCCCATTCTATCTACCAATGCAGACAGCTCCATAAAACTGAACTGTAACATTTAATTTCTTCATGGTTGTCTGTGTAACTGTTCACAGGCTTATGTGAAACCTCATTTAAGTGCATCTCTTAACAAAAACCAGCTGTGTGGGTTCTGAAGATTCCCAGTCCAGCCTCTGAAGTGGCTGGTACTGAGCAGTGTGAAGGAACAGAGGAAAGTGCAGCTTTTCAACATCCACAGGTGGTATTTGTGCCTTCCCCCACACTCCTATGCCAGCCCTTCAGGAAGCTCCATCAACTTCTGATGGATTACAGGTTTCAAACTAACCTGGACAGGAATCATACAGATCTTCTCTTGATATACTTTGGTAACTTTTTTCCCACATTCAAAACTCACTTTTTTTCTTCAGTTCAACTCAATCTTTTTTAATGAATCTTAGCAAAATAATCATACTGTAAGAATTAAATGGGGAAATATAAACTAGAATGTCAGAATAATCTCACTGACCACAGTCAGGCACATTCTTAGTCAGTCTGAAGCTTCTACAACCCTTCCCCTGACAAAACTGTCAAAGTCTCTTGATGTATACTTGATATATTACTTACCTTTGGTCTGTCCCCAAGAAATCCACTGCAGTTTGGAGCACCACATTTGCAGACTGTTTTTTCATTGCCCAGACAGTCAAGGTTGTAATTAAAAGTCAGCTCTGTCCCTGAGTGTAAAAAGGACAAGGTAACAAATTTTATCAAAATTATTGCCAACACATACAGCTGCTGCTATCTGTCTGCTGGTTTGGGACTTGCTTGTTGATGTATTGTCATAGGATTTTCCCTCTCTTTACTGCTTATAAGCACTGACAATGATTAACTAGATGCCCATATATCATGATGTTTTATGCAATTACATTTTAAAATAAATTTGTTTGACTTCACAAAACTGTGCTTGTGTCTGGCCTTCACACGTATTACATTGATCCATCTATCCAGCCAGACTTAGCTATAGGTGGATAGGTGTGTGTGTGAGCATGTGTGTGCACAAAACAGAAAAAAGATAATTCTAAACAGCCTCCTAAACCCCCTCCTCAAGCTTATTATGGTCTTGGAAAAGATGCATTTGAGAGCTCCAAAACAAAAAGTTGCTAAGGATACTTGCCCTAGAAGCAAGCAACAAAAAGCAGCCATGGGACTCACAATTAAAAAACACTAAAGTAAAAGGCAAATTACAAATCATCTCCTCTGTGTGCTGAGTTCTCTACAAAAACATTTTCACTGAATCAGTTAAAGCGTGACTGTCCCACCAATAAATGCACAAAAGGTTTAACTTAGGGAATGACACCAAAGCCAGGCTGAACTGATGTACCTGCAGGAATGTCACACACAGCAAAGAGCCCCACACGAGTGTCTCCATTCACTGTCCACTTCAGAGTTTCACAATTTGGTTGGCAGCTGTGATTCATAAACCGGGAATAGTTTCCTTTGGGGCCGGCATCAATAATACGGTCCTGGAGAACAAACCAGCAACAGGATGAAGGGATTTTCTCTCCCCCCTCATATCCATAAGTAATTCCAATTGCTGCATTCAGAACTGACATGGTGCTGCTCTCCAGAGCACACAAGCCAACTGCTGGTACCTGTTGTATTGGAAACTGTAGTGTCCCACATGGCCTGGAATGTGACACTCCCAAAGCAATACTCATGCTCTAGCTCACGTTTTCCCAGAACCCATCACAGCCACAGGGCAGGATAAGTGTTCTTGTGAGCATTATGGTGGGCATGTTTAGGAACCCCCTTCCCTTCAAAACTCAGACTCAGTCCTTTACCATTTACTTTGCATTCATGAAGCTGTGAGGCATTTACAACTACCATGCTTTATGGCATTTACCAAATCACTGTATGACTGCTTCCAGAGATTACCAGTTTCTCACAAGATTTCTTTCCCCAAGTCAGCCTAGTTTAAATGAAAACAAGCTCTTGGTAAGCTAAAAACATCCCATTCCTACAAACAACTGCTCTTAAATTTCTATCTCCATGAAATATACCAGACATTAGCAAAATAAAATAAAAAAATCAATTTCAATTCTTGAATTCTTGAAATTGCCAGAACTGTTTCTTTGCAGAGCTGCTTAAGAACGCTTTGCTTATTTATGAAGTATTATTATAGTTATTATAGTTTCCTTCTAGCTCATTTTTATAATGCACATTGTGTGACTGCCATGCCTCTGTGCACACACTTCACTGCACAGGCAGCTCAGCCTTGTAATGGCACTGGCAGTTTTGGCAAGACAGACCCACAATGAGCATTTATTAATGACACCAAGAGTCAAATACATGTTCAGTTCATATATTTAACACACTGATGTTGTATGTCAATCTAGTAGAGGAGTGAGAAACTTGAAGTGTTCAGAGAAATGTGATTTCACTATTCTGTGGTGGTAACTCCTGTGCAGAACTCCTCAATTACAGCACTAATGGAAACAGTAGCTGTGAAAATGCAGAAAGAGCCTTTAGAAAAAGAATGGTGGTTGGGACTGAAAAAATCACAGGACTGGCAGCCAGCTCTTGTTTTTTTCCTAACTAGCTGTCTGGGGACTGAAGCAATATAATACAGATAATCTGTAACTCCTGCTGTCCAGGTTCTTCACTTTCTTCTCCTCCTGAGGAAGAAAATACTCAGAGGTGTGCAGAGAGGCACAGGTGCTGAATTACTTTGGTGTGTAATTAATCTGCTGCAATAATTTGCTGTGAATCAATTTGTGGAGGGTTGGTTGGCTACTAACAGAGAGTGCTTTCAGAAAAGAGTTTCTACAAAAGCACAAGTCCAGTTTTGCCATAAACAATGCAAGGGACAGATGGCTGCAAAAAAGATTAAATGCCCTATACAGGACACAGTCTCACAATTCTATTCCACATTCTCTCAAGTGAGAATTTTATTGTCTGTTGTTGAAATTTTAGCAATCTAATAACAAATCACTATTTCCCCAAACTTCATACTTCATTTTAGGACTAGGCAGGTAAGTACTTTGTACTTGCAGGTACAGGTAAGTACTGTGCTTCATTTCAAGCAACAAAGCACTACCTATAGACCTTAGTATGTAATTTATTACATAACACAGAACTAAGGATCTTCCTTAGGTACATATAGAATGGAGAGAGCAGGCAGAGAAGATGCAACACTGTGAATGTGTGGAACTGTAGAATGTCAAAGGCAACAGAGTGCCCTGCCAAGAAGAGATCAAAATAAGGTTGTAAGTAAATAATGGCAAAAACCATCAAATACCCTACCTTGTCAATAGTAAGCATGTAGAAGTGGGTGATGTCATTTTCATGTGCATATTTGATTCTTGCCATACACTCCTCTTCATCAATCAGCTCTCCCACATACTCATTCACAAACTCCCCCTGAAAGACACCAAGTATCACTAGTGAAGTATATCCCAAACCCACCAACAGCATCGCAGGTCACCGACTCTCTGGGTGAGAACAATTCCTACCTTTTTGATGTCCCTCTTGGCAACCAGGCCCCAGCCCTTGCCATCAGTTTTGATGATCTTAGTCTCGGGGTACTGGCGCTTGGTGAAGCACTGGTTCTGGCAGCGCTCCCCTGCTGGACACACCTGCGGGTGGCACTCGTACATCAGCATCCGATTGAGGCACTCCGAGTCAGAGCCACACGGGTTTTCATCCGTGGGTTTGCAGTTGCACTTGGGAATCTCAGATATGTCAGCAGTGTATATCTGCACTTTACCACAAGGTTTATTCACCTGAAAAATACATTAAAATAGACCAAGTATGACTTTAGAGGAGTTAATTTTATTGCAAAAGTTACACAGTGGTCGTTAATTTGGCTTTGTACCACTAGATGGTCCAACCAAAGCAAAATTTTACCATCTCATGACTGTAAAAGCACAGTTGTGGGAAACCAGGACATCCCTCTTGTTGCCTTGGATGGGCTGAGACCCTGGTAGGGGGCTAAGAGAGCTTGGAATGGAGCCAAAGATCCCTCTGCTTTTGATCTCGAGCCCTGGAAACAGTTACCAACTTTATATGAAGAATTACAAACCAGGGAAAGCAGAATAAAATAAGTAGCTTATTTTTAAGCAGAAAAATAGAGTATTAGGATTCATATAAGAAGTGTACAGGGGGGTCAAGATGGAAGAATCTGGGCGTGTACTGTCCTTTTTCCTTCTTCTTCATCATCTCCATTTTCTTGGTGATGTTGGCATTTGGGGATTGGTTTAAGGTAGAATCTCACTGTCTAACATAGGTGATGGGTATTGGGGATTAACTGTAAATAATGTCTACGTAGTTTATAGTATAAAAAGACAACAGGGCTCCGGGGGCGGGCAGAGTGCCTTGAGCTGACCTGCTGGGAGCATCGTGGCTGGTCAGAGAGAACATGGTATAGATAAGAAATAATAAACAACTCAGAAAACGAAGGCCAAGCGACTCCGACTTCTTCTTAAACCACCTGGCTGTGAAAAGGTTACTCGGGGAATTCCCGGGCTGGGAAACCCGAAGTCCCAGGCAGGAGTTTCCCGAGACACAGTTACCATCATTACAATCTGAGTCTATCTCACTGCTCAGCTCAAACCTTTGAGTACCCATTTCCTTAAACTTTACCTTAATATGTTTGTATGGTGGAGGTTTACGTTCACTCTCCTGGGTTTCTTTGGCTTCTCGCTGTAGTTTTATTTCTCGAAATCGAGTTTCAGCTTCTTGCAAAGCTGAAAAAGATTGCAGCATCAACAGAAATGCCAGAAAGAGGTTTACTTCCCCCAAACTCACTTGTTCATTCCCATGTGTGTTAAAACAAAGCATTATCCTAGTCCCATCATTCAATTTTCTTGCAGTCAATGCTTCTGGAGTCTTACTGTTCTTAACAGATGTATTAATTCTGCTCTTTCAGTCTCCCAGTCCAAGGGAGTCTGAAAGAGTCTACTCTCTTAGTCCTTTTTTATTTTTAGCTTTCCAGAAAGTAAAAATCATCAGATATAATTTCAGTTAGATGCCAGTCTTTTATAAGACATTAAAATAATGTTTTCATGCAAAGACAGTAATAATGACTGCTGCCCAGGACACCACAAATTTCTTTAATTCCATATTGTAAAACAAATTTTCAAAACCAAGGCTATGTGTGAAGAAAGCAAAGCATGCATATCCCAGGGTTATTTTTGTTTACTTTTAGCTGTGTACCGTTTTTGAAGACTTTTCCAATTCCTTTGATCCCTTGGTATCTACTCCCTCTGTCTCCCTCCATGTAAGGGAACACCCGTGCTTGGTGGGTCCAATAGTAATCCTTAGAACCAAAGAAAAACACAGGAAATTCTCCGATTTCATGCTTCATTTTCTGGATATTTGGGGGAACGTTTTTCGGATGGCAAACTTCTGCAGGCCACCATCTAGCACAGAAGTACAAATAAAAAAAGACAGCATTTTAGTCAAGCTCTTTCTGCAAGAGACAGTTTAACAAAATCACTTGAAACAGCAGTAACTGAGTATTATTTCCAAGATCCAAGAGGACTTAAAATCTTTCTGTCTCCTCTCTTAGTAGAGAGTGAGAGAATACTAGAAAAGGAAAGCCTGACACTCAGATCTGTGGGACTTCACCTGCCTGCAAGGTAAGCACACACACAGGACTCCCTGAGTATAACCATCATCTTTACAAATGCAAATACTGTAATTGTCAAAGATCAAGAGAAGGTTGATAACACCTATTAATGTTTCAAGGATAACCCCCAGCTACCTCTATCTCACTCAAATCTCATCCAAGTGTGAAACACCAGCAACTTGAGTGACTGATGTCCCAGCCTGCAAGGCAATAATTTAGCCAATTACCAATTATACCAATTTACTGGCAGAGATCTCTGACACAAACAGGGGTTGAAGGCTCATACAGTGGAGGCAGAAGTCAGAAGACTCAGGGAGTCCTGTATGGGCAATGCCTTGGCCAGGAGCAACAGCAAAGCTGCAAGTCTTTGAACCTGAAGCTTGCCAGGAGGTGAGGTCCCTAGTTCAGAGAGGAGTCAGAAATCAGTGTGCAGCAAGGCTGGCCTACAGGAGCAACCAGTTGTATGATCCTTAGTTAAACATGCCAGTACTGTAAAACAACACAAATTCCTTCATCAGACCTGTAATTTCCCAGTTTAACCCAAATAATATCCTGGAAATGGAGCTTCTTGCCCGCCCTGCAGTCATTGCAGTACCAGCTCCCATCTGGCATTTCAATGTTTAAGCAGTCAGGGTGAAAGGCTGCTGGGCAGGACTCGCAGCACAGCAAACTTCCACCTGCAGAGACACAGAAAAAGGAAAAAAAGGGTGGAAAACATCAAGATCAAAGTATAAGTTTTGCATTCCAGACAGCTTAGAAATTATACACATGTGGTAGGTTCAATTAGAAAATAAATGGTTAAAACACACTGGCCCTCAGCAATAAATACACACATCACTTAGCTGGGTACAGCAGCCAAAAGGTCCTGACTAATCTGAATGCCTGGCAGACTCAGGTTAGTAACACATGCAAAATAACAAGCAAGCTAGTGATAAAAATGCCAGAATAATGCACAAATTATAATTACTTTGCTGTACTTTAATGACTACAATATGTTTAACATAGTTTTAATATATATTAACATTTCTATGTAAGAAAAATTGTAACCACAACACATTTCTCTTATGATTTTGGGGTTTTTTTCCCCCCTCAGGGGGCAGAAGGAACAAGGTTGTTAGTTTGTTCCACGAATTATCAAATGGAAAGTTGGCTGCAGCTTAAAAGCTGCTATGCTGCATGTTAATTTGTTAACAAATCAGGTAAAGTTTCACTACTACAAGTTTAATCAGCACTATGCATTTTGTGGTTGTCAATGAGGAACAGATTTATTGTACAAGATAAAACAAAACACCCTTAATTAGTGGCAAACCCAGCAACAACTAATACTGATTCAATTTGCAATCTGCTGCTAAACTAAAAGCAACTCTTGAAATATTTATGGTGTAATATTACGTATTAGCAATAAAGAAACACAAAAAGCTTTAGTACACTGAACACAGGGGAAAGAACAGAAAAATATTCATTAGGTGTGTCTTGTAAAGAATTAATCTGGCTTCTGGTTGTTGGATAAAGTCCAAATAAAAACATTCATTAATAAGTAATTTCTGAAAAAAAAAAAGATATTTAAAACCCTGAAGCAGCATAAGCCAACTTCCCATTACAGCATAACCTAACAAAGCCTAACTTAATACACCACATTTCTAAGGATTTGCTATGAAACAACAGATTAGGAAAACAACACTTGAGCTGAAGAATGAAACGTTTTGCCGCCGCACTTCTGAAGGAGTTCCCTGCCCAGGCTTTACCTTTGGAGCACACGAAGCACCAGCTGACATTGACGTGGGCGTGGTGGCTTTTCCCCTTCATGGCAGTGAAGTGGTTGGTGCACACGATGCTGTTGGAGGCGATGACGGCGCAGCCCGCGGCAATGCAAACGTCCCCGGCGTGGTACGCGACGGGGCAGCGCACGCAGCGCATCATCTTCCCTGCAAAGCACCACACTCACAGGTCACCCTGGGGCACGATGGCACGGGGCAAAGCACAGCACTGCTGAGGCCCTCTGGGACAAAACTGACTCGTCATTTTGGCAAAAAAGATGGTAGAGCTGAGACTCCTTATATACACACACCAAAGCCCAGCCGTTGTGTTTTCAATGCTTGCGTATTTGCAACAATACTGAATTTATAAAGGCTTTTAGAGAACCCTACACCCAATTTAAAGCTTTAATTATGCACATCAGGGTAGACCAGCTCTTCCTGGTGAGGCCACACCTTGAGTGCTGTGTTGAGTTCTGGGCTCCTCAGTTTGGGAAAAACGTTGAGACACTTGAGCACGTCCAGAGGAGGCAACAAGGCTGGAGAGGGGCTTGGAACACAAACCCTGTGAGGAACAGCTGAGACAGCTGGGGTTGTTTAGCCTGGAGAAAAGGAGACTCAGAGGTGACCTTATTACTCTCTACAGCTTCCTGAAAGGTGGCTGTAGTCAGGTGGGGTTGGTCTCTTTCTCCAGGCAGCACTGACAGAACCAGAGGACACAGTCTTAAGCTGCGTCAAGGGAAATATAGGTTGGATATTAGGAAAAACTTTTTTGCAGAAAGGGTGATGAAGTTCTGGAATGGTCTGTCCAGGGAGAGGTGGAGTCACCATCCCTGGTTGTGTTTAAAAAAAGACTGGATGTGGCACTTGGTGCCATGGTTGAGGTCTTGGGGCATGGGTTGGACTCGATGATCTTTAAGGTCTCTTCCAACCTCGTCATTCTGTGAATTCCTGAGTCATGTAATTTTGTCTGCAACTGTGGCCCAAAGATAAGAACCTGCACAGAATCAAAATGTCTCCATGTTCATTGAGCCTTGCTGCAGTGTTTGTACATTCTCAGGTCCTACACTCACTGCTCTGCCTCTCTCCTCATCTATACAGTCTAGATTTCATTCTTTCTTGAGAAGAAAACATGGTTACCTATGGTTTACTGAAAGCTAGTTCAAAAAAGAGCACAAACAAGGTAAATACTAAAGCTGACTAAAACTTACTCTATTGCTACTTTTTAAAAAATTCTGAATCAATTGATAGTCCATTTATGCCTAACAAAACTGCAGCTAGCAGCTCTCAAATGAACACATTCCTTACCTTAACAAACCATAAATAAAATTAATTAATCAGTCATAAAAACATAAAATGAAACTACCTTTTGAAATTCGTGGATGTGAGGGGTTACTAACATGACAACTGAGGCAGCTGTGGAGAGGACATCGAAACCCCCTGTTCTCAAACACCGTGAGATGAAATTTTTTCACACAAGCTTCGTGGTAGAATTTGCCACAGTGAGACACAACACAACGTTTCACATCTGCCTTCCTCTCCTTACACACGAAACAGGTGTGCACACCTAGTGGCAAAATAATAAACAGAATGTAACATCCAAACACATGAATTTAAAACACCTCTCTCATGCCTTTATGTTATGCATGAGGGAATTGCTTTTGTGGTGTGGAGGAGGTTTTTTTTCAATAAATCAATTGCATTACTTGATGCAGCAATCTATTTACTTTAGCTCTTTAGTATTAAATACTGATCTGCTCAGATACAAATAAAATAAAGCAAACCCATGTGCAGTTGAAGCATACACAACAACACCCAAAGCCTCACCAATCTGATTTTATGTTCTTATTTATAAGCCTCAGTATGCCAGGACAAGTAGGAATTTTTAGTTTTCAAATTTTTTTAAACCAATTGAATAGCATGATGGTCTTGTCTGTGGTCCTCTGAAATTTGAAGCAGGACCCTCTAATCTTTCTTCTTTATTTTGAAGCAGCAGTTCCGACAAGGTTTACTGCATGTACTGAAATGAGCTTATGAGCAAGAACACAAATCTTATGTAAAGTTTTGAGATTAAGAACTTCCAGGCAGTTATTACAGGATTTAAAGCAAATGAAATTAATAGCAATAAGGTAGTCTTTTAAGAGGAAAAGCAAAAGACTGATACAGACACACAAAGGACTGAAAAAGAATTAAAAACATTTCACTCGCCGCTCTTTTTTTCTATGATTTCTTAAGTCATTGTGACATTTAAACCTCTGAGTATAACCTGTAGTTGTACTCAGAAAGCAAATAATCTGCAGTTATTAAGGCAATGGAATTCTGATTAAATTAGCCATGTTGCAAGAGTTCTCACTGAAAACAGGCTAAACTTTGTAAAACATGGCACAGTTAGTGGTACTCTATGGACTCCCACCCTGCCACGTCCCAAAGGATAAGTAAGGCTTTTCTGAGGATACATACTCTGTCTAGGAGGATGGCCTAGAACAATATATGGGAAAACTGTAACTTTTTTTTTTTTTTAATTAATAGAAAGGGACAAACTTGCCTGATGTACATTCACTACAAATGAATTTTCCTGCTGGTCTTCCAGACAGCCCAAGGCAGCTTACATGAAAAGCTCGATAGCAAAGTCCTTCACACAGCAGGAGATCACCTGTTTTTTCACACAGCTTTTACAACACAAAGGCATTGAATGTTAAAGAAAAGTTCATATGTGGAAAAAAACTGTTTTCTTTATTCCTTTTCATATATTGCTCCTCAAAATATCTTTTCCCATTGTTGAAATCAAATTTAACAAGTTAAAGATAATTTTACAAGCATCATCACACTGCCTGGCTTCAAGTTGAAACAGGCAACAGAATCACTAAACCACTAGAAATATCCCTCTCAGACCATGGTTCAGGAGCAAATACAACCTGACAGGAAAAAAAAGGAATAGAAAAAAAAGCTGTAAGAGATATTCCCTGAGCACACTGATGCATCTGAGTAGGGTTAAAAAGCAGCCTTCCTTTCCTTTTCCTTGGCAAAAGGGAATCAGTCCAGCTGGCACAATGATACCTCTATGTCTGAGTGGTTAGCAGTGACACGTGCATAACTAAAAATGAACTGAACAACAGTGCTGGCAGAATTTAAGGACTATCCAATATTTATAGACAGATACAACCTCATTCCCACTATGTACAAAAAATGGAAATGTAACTGCTTGCCCAGCCTCACAGAAACAAATTTGATCTGGATGATTTTTCATAGCCCAAGAGCCCTTCTAGAACAGTTTGAGGAAAGGTCTCTGCTTTCAGTGGCTTCCTGCCTGCACACCACAGCAGGGCAGTGCTGCCACCTCTGCTGCACGCACAGCACAAACCCCACTGGGCTGGGCTTCCTCCTCTCTGCTAACAGAGAAACCAGCAGCTCTTCTGCATCATCTGACCAGTCACCTGGCAACACTCATGTGCTTCTTCTGAGCTACAAATTATGCTTATCTTACAGACCAGGAAACTCAAGCAGAAAGGTTAAGTCATTTACTGGAGGTCAAGAAAAATATAATGAGGTATTAAGAATCCCATTTACTGCCATGGCAACCTCATCACTAACAGACATCTCAGACACACATGATAAACCTGTTTCTGGCCTAATATTGTCATTTTCATATTTAAAAAGACCTTTTCTAGGAAAGCTCAGGAAGCACAGCCCAGCTAATGTCTCTCACCTGACACACATATTCTTTTTTTGTTCCCGCTCCTCGCTCAGATTTTTTGGATGATATAGACACTTCAGTCTGAGTCTCATCAGCACTTTCATAGGGGGACTCTGAGCGCTCATCTCCTTGGCCATCAGAGATCTGAAGATTAAACACAGGTGTTAGAGAAAGCAGGCACAGATGGTCAGTTTTGCACAGCATCAGAACTGATGGAAGCACACACACTGCAACTCAGACTAGCAGATTTAGGCACGCTCTTCTGGTTTTGTTTCCCCCACCTTCAAAAAACCACCTTGATTAAAACCAGAATATGCATTTGTGGAAGTCTCATCAAAAGGATTATGCAACAATCCCCCTCACCAGCAACTTAACAGCAGCCAAAACAGAACACCAAAACTTTGCAATATGGCATTTTATTTATACTCAGTTCTATAATACAGTTAGCAAGGAGTGCCCAGCCATAACACAGGGGTATCTTCAAATCCCTCAATTAAAGTCTGAGCATGTGATTAATGAGACAGAAACAGTCAATATTTAAAAAGAAACTTGGTAAACTCCAAGCTGCATATAAAAGTCTCTGACCCAAATATTCTTCAAGGAAGTGTGAACAGCATATAGAAGAGAGGAAGAAAAGAACAAGCAACTCTCAATATGTTTAAGAAACATTACAGTCAACAATAAACTCAAAATACGACAGAAGATAGCCCTGTTATGGATAAATCTCATATAACAGATCTAGATGTAGTAAACATGGGGTGTTTTTAAAAACAGTTGTAATTTACTTTAAAAAAAACCCATCCTAAGTAACATATTTAAAAGAAAATACAGGGTAGCTTTTAGTTCAATAGAATTTAAGGAGGTTAATGGACAACCAAGTAATTTATCTCATCTCACATTACACCAGAAGATGCAGAATTTCATGCTGTTGCCCCCAGATGATACCCAGTGAGCTGTGCCTGACTAAGTACATTCTCCAGGAGAGGATCACAATTTGGAATTGCAAAAGGAAGCCTTCATCTCTCTTTGAGCTCGTTCTAATGGTTATTCACACATACCATCAAAAGTACTGCCTCCTCTCCCTTCTGGGCTAACTGCAGCTCACAGCTGATGCCTTCTCCAGGCATTTCAGCTACATTAAAAGTCCCTTGGAAGCAGAAATTTTCCTCCTGTGGAAGCATGCTGCAATTAAGCCTGTTTCAATCCTTTTTGTTCCGCCCTCTAATTTTCTCCCTAGGGGACTTTTTCCAGCATCTAGAGCATTTTAGTGGGGTTTCTCTAAACCTTTTCTGTGCTTTAAAAAGGTTGTTGAAAAATCAAGCATGAGAACTGGAGGCAATAACCCATTACAAGTCTTGTAAGTGCCATATCCAAAGCAAGTCAACATGATACCACTCTTCTCCACTTCTGTTCTGCTGTGCAAGAAATCTCCCCAAGTCTCTTCAATACAGCACTGAAAGTCTAATTGCTATTTAAGAGATATTTTTTACCAATAGCCATTTGCCAGGACATAGACACTCCACTTTATATGAAGAATTTACTCTCTGTTTTCAGACACAGAATCTCGTATTTATCTACACTAAACCACCTTTTTCTAAAAATGGCCCAGCTACATGCTGGAGACAGCTACATGCAACCTCCTTATCAACCAATCCATGTAATGTGCAAATTTATTAGAGAGAATTATTTTGAAACCAGAAAGAAAAATGTAAGACCAAACCAGGCCTAGATTTAGTCTTTATAAAATCCCTTTAGAAACACTGGTTTTGAGTGATTAATTCTCACTGCTGCTGCCAGCTAACTTGCATTCCTCCATTTAACATTTGCTTTCCTTGATCATGTCTAAAAATATTTTATAAATTGCATCAGACTGACAGCTGTTGGTTGGTGGGTTTTTTCCCCACATTACTTGCAAGGTTATAAATTAATTTCCTCTGTGAAAATTCATACCTCCACTTCACCTATGAAAATTTCTACAACTGGAGTGATTTGGAGATTCTGCCTGACCATTTAATAAGTAGTTAAAAGAAACTGCAGGTAAAATCATTGCTTTGTTCAGGCACCAGGAAATCTCTGTCCCCTGGAAGGAGCTGTGGAATAGTGAAGTGCAAAATTCTTGCTGGGAAGGGGCAGATAAAGGAAGGCAGCATGGGAGCATGGCAAAAACACAAACCCAATTTCCCTTATGGTTTAAGTAAACTTACACACATGCTCATTTCTGTTTAAACTATTCCCACAGAAACATTAATTAGTGTAAGCAGCGCACTGCTCTAACATTTTTAGTACCTCATTATGTTCTTGTTTGAACTAGCCAGAATTAGTCATGGTTAGAAAAGAAAAAAGGAAAAATAAGCTGGAAGGTCTTAGATCTGCACTTCTTTTCCACTTAAAAACAAAACAGAACAAAACAAAGCAAAGCAAAACAAGCAGTCTTGCTGTAACCTGACACTAGGCTTCCCACCTTTTCCCCACAAAATACCTAAAGCCAGAAAAAACCCATTTGTGCAGCACCCCTCGAGTTAACACAGTCCTCCCAGCAGCAAGACCCAGAGCCTGGCCCTTGAGGAAGGCACCCATCTTCTCCCAGCTCACTGCTTTTGAAAACAGGGCAGAGAAACAGAACATACCCAGTGATAAAAATATTCAGTTAAGAGAATGAGTCAAAGTAATGTTTCTCAAGATTTTCCTTGGTTTATACCTATAGTTCAACCAAAGGATGAAGACCTCTGCATGGAAAGGGAACCCTTTTGGCAGAAGGCAGTTTTTCAGAACCCCCCTAGATATGGGTGACATAATCCCAGCCATTTGTGAACCTCAGGCTGACATCAATTTTCCTACAGAATGGAGATTTTACTGCCTCAGAATGAATGCATCAGCCCTTTATTTAAATTAAATGGTTACTGAGCCAAAAAATGGAGCAGTGCTGGCAAGAATCAAACCCGACATCACAAATGCAACCACAAAAGCCAAATTCTATCAGCCCATTTCAAGAGAAAACTTGGCAATTTACACCCACCTACAGATTACTGCCAGGTTTCAAGCACAAATACCAACACATGGAGCATGAACAAAATACCCTCAGTTCATCAACTGAATGGCTGCCAGGCTGAGAGTATCTTTCAAAATCTCTCTTCTACAGCTGTCAGGAGTCTCACACACTTTACAAATCAAATGCTCTATTAAGCACCAGTTTTGTATTACACAGACAAGACTGGATACCTGCTCATGGCTCTCTCCTGCGAGTCACTCCATTCACAAGCAGCTCAGTGACACACTCCTGTGGCCTGGTGCAGGCTGCAGAATGCACCTCTTCACCCTTGCCACCATGGCCAAAGGTTTAACCATCCTCTCCAACAGCCATAATCCATGCACAACTCACACACACTTCACTAGCAGATTTCAAAATTTAGGGCCCTCATGAAGGGGAAGGCTAGCAGATTTCCTGCAGTAAGAAAGGGATGCATTTCTTTAGGATAAATTAATTGGACCCTTATTTGTATCTTACAGTGACACACTATCTACCAGACATCTTTGAGGAAAGCTCCCTCTATGAAGAGTACTGGAATTCACCTCAGCTCTTGAAATTATCCCAGAATAGCCAATGGAAATATCAGGGAAGTAAAAGAGCATCTGTTCCTTGAGGCCTGTGGAGAAGAGGCTGAGACAACCCTTCATCCAATGTTTCTCAGAGACAATTCAGAACTTAAGAGAGGAACAGCATGAGGTGGTTGGGAAAACTGTACTTGTACCCCCAGCAAACTGTAGCAGCCCTAACAGGCTCTGATTCATCCTGGGGACACTGAGTTTTGCAATTAAAATACGTGTAGAGTGAAACAGTCACTAAGTAAAGATGATTTACAAGAAGATTGCTAGAAATCAGCTCATGCTGACGTGACACAGCCACCTCTGCAATGAAACAACACTTCTGTGCAAGTTTTTAACAGTTCATATACCAGGGCCCAAAACACAGCCTTCAATGCAAATATGGACAGGTTTGGGGCACTTGTTACTTTACTTGTTAAGTTACAAATATACATCTTTCCCTTGTCATCATACCAGAGCTTGTCTTGTCCTCATTTTTGTAATATAATTCTCCTAGCAAAGAAAAATGTATATAAGGAACTCTTCTGAAATTCAGGCTGAGGTTCTCAGTAATCAACCTTTAGATTAGTGGCAAAACGTGTTAACTGGCAATTTGTAGCAATTTTATTCTGCTTTACATTTGGAGTAATTTCTTGTTTCTCATAAAGGCAAAGGACTATTTTAAAGAGAGTAAATTTAAGGGAAAAAAAGCCAAGGCTATTCACTTCAGACTTTTAGCAAGTGCCAAGTTTCTGCACTGAAATTGTACCTGAACTCTGTCATCATCTGCTCTTTAGCAGTTACTGCTGTGTGACATGGAGCACACCCTTCCTCTGCTGAAGTAAGGATCAGTGCAAGCACCATCAGCCTTCACACACTGCACATCAGCCAGGCTTTCCTTCAATTACTGAATATCAACATTACTTTGTGAGGACTCGCCTGTAGAGGCTTTCACACTTCACTGCCTGAACACTGAGCAAGAGTGGAATTTCAGAAATCAAATGCAGCTCTTTCTACTGGAAACCCTGCACCTGCATATATAAATGAGAAAAAGGGAGGAAAACAGCCTAAAAACCAATTCATGTTCTTCATGTGGGGCAGGCCAGAACTTACTTCAGGGGTTAGTGAGGTTCCAAGTATCATTACCACTCACAGAAATGACCAATTTCCCATCAGGCTCCCAAGGCAATCCTTCCTTTCCCACATGTCTCAGTCATTATTCACCCCTTACACACAGAAGACTCAAAAGGGAACATGTAGGGACACATTACTGCATTTTTCCAAGCTCCCCACATCTTTATAATTGAAAAAATACTCAACCATTGAGTCAAACCGGGACAAAATTTTGGCATCTCTGTAAATTCTTTGTGTTTAGTATTGTATTTTTACTCCTGAAAAGACAGAAATTGTAGCAATGGGTCATTAAACAATTGGGTTTACTCATCTCAAGATATTTTGAGCATACATTTTATACTACTACTACTACTACTGTATATTTTTTTTTTTTTTGAACAGTTACAGAGGCCCACAATGGTACAGGGATCAGCATATAAAGACTTCAAATCCCCCAAAGTATTTTTAATTTTCTTTTGAACTATATGCTAAAATTCCCCGTTCACAATAACCAAAAGTAGTGCTTAAGGGATTCTTTCAGACAAACGTCAACCTATTTTTAGAAAGACTATGTAACAATGCTTGCAAAAGCCATCTTCAGCATTAATTCATAACTGAATGAACATGCTTTGCATACTGCAATATTTGATGTACAAAGCCAGATTACATCAGCAAGCATTGCTGAACACTGGGTAACTGTTTAATTGCTAAATAAGGATGAGATTTACTTTTCTTCCTGCTTCCTGGACTACTTTTACCTGTTATGTGCAAAAGGGACCTATATGTGCATAGGGATGCCAGGACTGTTGCTGGAATAATGGAGTTTCCTTGGCATGATTATATTGAGTAAATAAGTGTTTGGTTTTCACAGAGGTTGCCAAGCAGGCTTAGAGCAGGAAATGTGTGCAACTCTATACAATAGTTACAATAAGAAAACAGACTAGAGCATTGAAAGGAATAAACTGAGTCAGCTAGTGTATTTTCTAAATTTATGTTTATATTCTTAATTTTGTCTTTTGTCTCAAGCACTCTAAAATTATTAAAGTGGGGCAGGCAGGAAGTCAATTTGACAGAAGACTCCATACATAGATTTTGTGTACAAAATCCCTTCTCAGTGTTTTCCTCCTGCAAGACTTCCTCCAGCTGTAACACGAGTCCTGCAGCTGCAACACTGAGCCCAAGTTAACTGCACAGCTCATT
This sequence comes from Peucedramus taeniatus, assembly GCA_013400575.1. Taxonomy (NCBI): domain Eukaryota; kingdom Metazoa; phylum Chordata; class Aves; order Passeriformes; family Fringillidae; genus Peucedramus; species Peucedramus taeniatus. The sequence goes on from WBNO01009266.1 coordinate 200,405, forward strand.
GCACCACTAATTAAAAGTGAAAGACCAAGCATTAACACAGGGAAACATTTCTCACAATACATCTAAATACTGAATCCAGGTCTACTATAATTTTTAAAGCATTTTTTACTACCAGGTACCTGATTCCAGTCTCAGCCACACAGCTCGGCAGAAAGGCAAGGCAATTCTTCATTCCCTCTGGCTTTTTACTAAGAAGAGTTAAATGCTAGCTGGTATGTACACTCAGCTTGCATATTTCTAGAACCACGTGGGTGAACTTTGCAAATGGTATTGCTCCTTCCACGTCTGGGTGGCTGAAATGTCACTTATTTAAAAAAAAAAAAAAAAAAGGTAGTGACATATTCTCAGCTGGCATCCAATCATATTGATACATGATATAAGCTGTGAAAGGATAGACTGGAATTTAAAAATTTAAATCATGCTGTGGTTCAAAGAAGCAGATGAAGTCAAATACTAATGTAGACAGTTGCTCCACCCACTTGAAGAAAAAATATTTTTTCTCTACTTAAAATTGTCTCCTTCCTTTCAGACAGCTCCAAAATCAGAGTAAATACCAGAGCCAGCAAAATCACTGCTCTGTAATTTCAACGAAAAAAGGTTCAGAAATTCTAGGTCTGAAAATAGTGTCTGTACTCATGCAATCTAGAGCCTGGGAATTTAAGAAGTTATGACAGTAAGACCAAAAAAATGCAAACATTCTGCTTGATCAGCTGGTGACCTGGCTATTAAATGTGCCTTTTGTTTTAGATTTAGGATTAAATTTTCATTGTAAACAGCTGATCTGAGAAAGCATCCTTGCTGGCTCAGTGTTATCCTAGGAGGTGGGGAGGGGGGTCATGGTGTGTCTTTTTTTTCTTCCCTTGAAGTTTTTCCTGGCTAAAAAGCTGTCCTAAAGGACCAGCATCAGTATTTGTTAAGGCAAAAAGTTCTGTCTCATGGAGCAGAATCAAGTCCCAAATACTATTCACTGTGTGTTGGCAATTGCAGACTGAACAGCAACACTTCTGTGCTCATCAGCTTCCCTGGGACTTCCCCTCTCCTAGATCCAATTCAAGGTTTTCCTGCCATGCTTGAAGGCTCAAATATTTGGAAACTTAGATTGAAGAAGTTGTTAACATTTGAGCATCTATGGTGCCTACACTAGAACAGGCTCCAACAGTTGCCACTCCACCAGTCACACACCTCTTAGACTTCTCCAGCTACCAAAGTGCAATTCTTGTTCAAAAAAATTTCTTCTTCAGAAAACTCACTTTATCAATTCATTCTGTCTAATAAAAGCCCTTCTTGTATTACTCACATATGCTTGTGTAACAGCCTTCTTAAGCCTTAAGAATACAAGTTTTGGTCTTAGTCATTCAGGACAACGATGTTCTTCTGTCACGTTCTGTTTAAGCAGCAACAAAAACAACTAAAGGGCAAATTTTTTGAGATCCAAAGAAGGCAACCCCTCCCACTTCCCACTGGTTTACTTGAACATCACTTGCTTTATAATGCAGGCTGTAGGACACCAAAAGGAAACACACCCCACTATGTACACTTATCTTAAAGCTAGGGGTATATAAAATGAAAACAAAGCATGGCAGGAAATTATTTCCTCCTGCTTGCTTGGCAGGCAAGTCTCCTCCAGTGCAGGACCAGCAGGATCCATAAAAGAAAGGGCCCACAAAGAGTGACCTGAACCTTTTACAGGGATGTCTTAAGCAACATCCTCTCTCAGGTCACCTGCCATTATATATATTACAATCATATGATATGAACATATCATATATAAAAGATACACAGCACCTTTTCACAGGCAATTAAAGAGGCACATCTTCATGAGCTCTGAATGCTGCTGCCCACTAAGTTTCACTTTCCTTAACACTCAGGACACTGCTACAATCTCAGATTTCCTGACAAGACTTCAGAATCTGTGAATTCTACACCACAGCCACCCAGGAGGAAGTGGGCTGGGCTGGCTAAGAGCTCTCTCTATAAATCTTGGGGTACGCATGTTCTGATAAGTAAACTCTTCCATCTTTCCAACAGATAAAATCCAACTGCATTATTTTTTTCTTATTAACAAAATCAGAGCAGCTAGAGAGTTGGGTTTGTTTTGTTTTGTTTTTTTTTACTCTAAGAACAACTTATGTAAGAATAAGTCAATAAGCAACATACAAACAGGTCAGGCTGTATTCAAAAGACAATCTATCGTGCACCCACACAGAGACAGAAAAACTGACAGAGCCAATTGAGTTACAGTTAACATTTCCTTTATTTCATATAAGAATTCCTGAACTGAATGAAGAGTGATATTTTGGCCCATACTGCTAGACTAGATAAATTCTTTAAGTATGCGGTGCCACAGTGTACACAGTACTATAATAGCAAAAAAAAAGACAGCCTGGGACAAGTTTCATTTTTATTATTAGCAGGAGTTAGACGTTTCAGGTAAGGATATTATGCATTTCTGAATTTGCCTGGAAAGTTAATTAAAACTATGAAAACATTTTAAAACAGTATAAAATTGCCTACAGATACTCATGATACTTTGGTAGGGGATGCGGAATAAAAACCTACATCATGTAAACATTCAGTTAACAGATTCTCTGCACTCTGAAGCCTAAGAAACACACAAAAGGAGAGTAAGTACATAAGAAACTTAGTTTTCTACACAGAATGTGCTGTCAAAGAACAAAAGTGAAGCTTAGAACTTTTTTCCACGTGAAAATAGAACCATTGTAACAAAACTGTATGGTCTGGTGGGTGATGCAGGTCATGTAAAATGTTAGAGGCTTTAGCAGAGGTTTAGCAAGGAACAAGTCCAACTACTTGCAGTGCTCCATAAAAATGTACCCCTGACTGCTTACTGGTACTTTCAAATGGAGAAAAAAAATCATAGGCATACAGAAACAAACACAGGAAACAACTGTCTGCTAAGTCACAGGATGTAAGGTGGCACTATTTATTAACTTATCTTTAAGCAATGTTTAGAAGAGAGAATTATATTTGCAGGCAGCTTGAATGAAATGCTAGAAGCACAGTGATTTTGTTTAACAACCTGCAAGGTCAACTGCAACTGCTTTTTCTTTAGATGAGAAGTTTGTTTAAAATAACATGAATTCCCTTTTTCCTTCCTGTTCTTAGGATCAGAAAGTCAGTTATTTTCACCTTCAGCAAGAGTTTTTAGTTGCATATTCTAGGACAACTAGACTCCAGGGTTGATAAATTGAGCTGATGTGCTTTTTGAGTTGCAAGCTGTGCATGTCCCATGACTGCCTCCTCAAGCAAACACCTTACCTTTTAAGAGCTGTACGTGTTTTCTCCTTTTTGTGTACATGCTAATGCCCATTAAAAATGCAGATAAATGAAATCTGTCTCAAATCAGTAATGGGAAAAAAATACACTGTTTAATATGCAGAAAAAGAGCATTAAGGCTTGCATTATTATAATTTGCATTGTTAGGCCTTGGAAACACAAGAATTTGTAGCTATAACCAGGAACTGAGCTTGTTATGACACTGGGTGTTACAGAAGGAAGAAAGAATTCCTCTAAGGAAGATGTGATGAAATGAAAATAAAAGCACCTCTTCAAATCTTTCCCAGGCTTCTTTAAGCTGCCATCTGCTGGTCAGCTCAGACTTGAGGGTGTGATGAACGACAGGCTGGCTAACTTAGAGAGTATTACATGTGCTTTATTTTGTCCTCTCTTAGGAAAAGATTACAGTCTCTTTGACAAAGTTTGTAAGTAGTACCTATGGTCTGCACGATACTTTGACACTTGTCTGCTGTCAACAAATTCATCCAGTTTAATGAAGCCAGACAATAATCACAAAAATTGATTGAAAAGCTAAAGCAGATATGTTTCATGCAAACACACCAAGTGTGCCAATAATCCAGCAGTAATAGTAATGTAAAGTCTTTTTTTATTTATTAAAAAAATACTGATTACACTCTTACTGGCACCTACTACATCATTGGGGGGTGGAGGGCCAAGGTAAAAAAGAAATTAAAATACACCATCTGCATCTCTTCTCACAAATATGTGCTTTTGGATGCTTACACCAAGTCTTACATAGCCAGTAAAAAACTACTCCAAGCTTTTGCAGACTCCAAAGTGTTGAATATCTTTTTCACATCTGGCCCTACCAGTTGCTCATTAAAAAGTATATTTCAACAAAATCATATTTCACATACATGACTTGAGTCAAGTGCCTAGAAGTAAAATTATTTTGTTTCAAAATTAAATGCAGGTATGAAGTTAATTTATTCCTGTATAAACACTTCACTGCGTCTGTCCACCCATCTTAAAACTACTTCAAAGCCCAATTTTTTGAAAGGAGTGAACCTTTAATCTCTAATATGTCACATCTATAAATCTGTTTGAACAAGTACACAGTCCCACTCCTATCTCCCTCCCAAAGTAATTTATCAACTGAAAATTTGGCCTTGCCTGATTTTATAGTATTTCAAATAAACCCAATTTAAAAAATATCCCCTAATAACAATAAAAAGCATTCAAAATATTTTTTAAATGTCAAATAAGATGCATCTTTCAAACAAGAAAGAACTGAGCACATCTTTCCTAGAACCTGGTTGTAAAGGACAGACATTTAAGGGGTGTGCAGTTAACAACAGTTCTTGACAAGTAACAGTCACATCCAGGTTCCATTCTGGAACAAGCTATTCACAAAGAGTATGGGAGAAAAAGAAAGGAGAGGGGGAAAAAAAGACCAGAATTCTCATATATACACCTTGTGGAGATGTATGTGCTTGTAGAATACACTGAATTTTTCCTATACTTGTTAAAAGAGCACCTAAACCAACACTTAGAAGTATTACAGTGAACACAGAAATGTGAAAGTTAATCATTAAATCTATTTAAAGTTGAGAAGAATTACATCCTACTCAATTAGCTGTGCAAGGCTTTCATCATTACCTGACTGTTTATTTTTAAAAAACTTTCCCTTACTACTGGGAAAGTTTCTCTCCAGATGAATGCTCTCAGGACACACACATATTTAGCCATTTAGACAAGTGCTAAATAAAAACACAAAAGGGGAACAAGTTTTTAAGAGCCACCCACACAACCCATAATTTCTGTCTTTCCTTGTTTTGTAGAGCAGGTCAATATTAATTTCTGAAACACATGCCTGACATTTTTGTTTTATTTAAAGGCAAAAATATATCTAATACAGGAAACAAACTGGGCCCAATCCTTAGTTGGTCCAAGTTCAGGTCAGTGTAGCTTTAACCAATCCAAGGATTTAGTCCATTAATCTACTTCCCCCTGCACCCAGTCCCCCAAAATCATTTAACAAGGTATCTGTTATGCTGTTTGGGACTTTTTTTAATTTTATATTTTAACCTTTTGAAAACAATTAATTCACTTTCTAGTTTGTGTATCTGTGTTCCGTGGGCAGTGTACGAAGTTAATTTTTCTCAGATCATTTACTGTTCAGCAGTAGCTGAGTAAATTAGTGCTAAATTTTAGAATTTTCATCTCAGCCGTATCCTTTCTGTCGTAAGATACAATCATATCCTTTCTTATATGTGAACCATTATGTTACAACCCAAAATCCTACAAAAAAAAAGTCTTTTGTTAAGAAAGACTTCTGGATAATTAATTTTATAATCATAATCTCAAGGAAGAGAAGAATCTTTCTCCTGAGTGCACAATATTTAGAGATGCATATTTTGAGCCAAAACCCCCCAAATTTTTCCTTAAACTAGTCTGGTTGAATAGAGAGTCCTAAATAGACCATTACACAGCAAGTCCCACCAGCAAAGCCAATCCAGCAGAAGCTGAGAAGCCAAAAGATGGGAGTCTCTCAATTGAGAAAACAAAGCATTACTTGACTTGGCTGCTGCTATGAACATAATTTCCAGTGGGATCTCCTTTGCTTGTTTTATTGGGGTACAGGGGGGAGTATTTATTGAGGTTTTTTAGTTAAAATGTTTTTCCAGTTACAGTTAAGATATACAGCCATTAACATGCAATCTTTTTCCCCTACCCAAAGGTAAACTGTTTACTGAACATTGCCTAGATATTTTAACTGCATTCATTACAGCACCTCATGCATTTGTTAGGGGAGATGAAAGTCTCTAGGAGAGCTGGAAGCCCTATTCCCTTGTTAGCAGGCAAGTATTTTCTCTACAGTTTTTGTAACACAGACTGGGTGAAGCTGTTTGTCTATGGATATTTTACTAAGTCCTATCAACTACAGATCCAAACCCACCTGCAGAACAGCATGCATACTTCACCCTCATGCTGCCACTCTTTGGCTGACTGGTTTTAACAGCGTAGATGACTTGGGGAATGGTTTAATGGATTGTATGAATACACTTCTGGTACATACATTTCATTTATTGTATGTCAACTGAGAAGAATTACAGTTCCAAATATGCAGAGCTAAGACTACGATTAGCAAGTATCAAAAAGATACATCCTTCACTGCCTGTTTAACTCTACTGGGGTTGGGGCTATTTGCATCACAGAGAAATAGCACTAAAACAGCCTGAAAACTAATTTGAATTAAAAGGGGCTCTTCTCAGAAGACTGTCCAGTTCTAGATCAAACAGAGGATTAGGAAATTTGCTTCAATATAAAAGCTATGGCAACATGACAATATTGAGTTACATAATGTAACTAATGTAGTACACTTACATAAAAGTCTGTAGAAGAAAATACAGAACACACTGGCATTTTACTTTGCCTCTAATAGAAGGTTACAATTCTAAAACGTTGTTGGTAAATACATTAAAAACCACAATAATATCTCGACGTCCCCAAACCAGATGTTCTTGTTACAATAAATGATTTGCAATGCACACGGTAACAAGGTTTCACAGAGGCCAAAACTGGAACTTGTCTAGAGCACCAACGTTAGAGAATTCGCCTTTGATTTTTTGCTTTTTTGTTTTTAAACAAGATTCACACCTGATAATTTCTGTAATTAAATGGCTGTGTGCAAACACCACTTTTTTTTTACCTCATTCTCAGTTAAGGAAGCTGAAGGAGATGAACTCTTGCTAAAAGCAAGAGTTGAAGATTCTGCTGCTGAAGCCCGATTTCGCTTCTTCAGAGGTTTACATGCATCAGACAGATTTTTCGTTGCTGTAAAATAATTTTGGTTTACAAAGTGAAGTTTGGAACTTTAAAATGTTATCTCCCTGAAGCCATTAAAAAAATTCCTTCAGATACAGGAAGGAATTATTTAGGTACATCTTCTGGGCACCTACATAATAGGACTGAGCGAACATGAAGCTTCTGAAGCCATGTATTTTGGCTTGATTTTAAAAATAAAGGTTTCCATTAATCAAATATGTGCTAAGTGTTTTCCCAAATTTTTATAGTCTCATTTCTCTAAAATCAAAGTATCTTGTGACTTAAGACCTCTTTAAAGCAGAGGTAACAGTTATATTAGAAGGCCTATGTGAGCTCATCACAATCTGAGTACCACTAACACTTTGTTAAGAGAAAATTTATATACAGGAGCCGAGTACCACACATTAGCTATGGCACATCACCACTTCTACACCGTGCAGGACTTGCTGAAGCTCGCTTGTCTTTGGCAAATCACTGTAACACCTGAAGAGACATGCTCTGATAGCAGTTACCTTAAAGTTCAGCATCATTAACAAGCCTGACTTTGGTGTTTTTATCCAAGGTTCTACAGAATTCCCTCTCACGCTCCACACTGCCTCCCATCAAGAACCATTTTGAAGGACTAAAACCCCAAAGTACCTGATGACACTGGTGGCCACTGCACTTGTTTGACTGGGCCAGTGCAGGGGGCAAAGGGGAGCAGCAGGGTTTGCCAAGATCTCGGGGCACCAGCTTTAATCTGGTGCCATCCCACGGGGAACTTGTGAACTGCTGTTCTCAGTCAGCAATGCACAATTTCAGTCCAGGATCGAGCTGCAGGAGGGCAGTGAAGGAACAGGGCTCCCCCCCAGCTGTGGCACAGTGCCTGCAACTGCTCACTGAGTCAGCAGAATTTAGCTGGCTGCCTCAGACAACCTGGGCATTTTAAGAGTATTTAATTGAAAAAGTTACATTAAAACTTATTCTGACCACATTACCTGACTGGTTCTTTTGTGAAGAGGAGGTTTCTGTGACCTTAGAAGAGTTTGTTTTTGCTGTTTTGTCATTGCTTGTCTCCCTCTGTCACAAAAAAAAATATGAAAAAATAAAAAAACTCCTAATTGATGAGTGGTTGGATACAACTGGTAATTAGTTCTGGATTTATGTTATTAAAACGAAAGTGTCTTTACCAATATCTGAATGGTACTGTAGTTAAACTAGCCCCACTTAAGTGAATTTTAAAATTCATTTACAGCACAGGGTACAAACCCATAAACAAATGACAAATATTAAAGAACACAGTACTTCAGCATCCCACTTATCCATCCCAAATTCAGCATATCAAAAGGGGGAGTGCTAAACACAAAACTTGTAAATTATCCTTACTACTCTTTATACAAGCTGGTCAAATTAAAATCTTTAATTACTAAAGGTAAATTGCAGAATTAGTATAGAAATTTGAGAGTAAACCCTGTGCAGAAATCTAAGTCTCAGAGAGGCTTGCTTCCAACTCCACAACTTATAGCAGTGCCATTTTTTAAATTACTATGGTTAAGGTTGTTTCAGCATTTCCAAAATAAAACCACTATTTTCAAGGGAGAATAAACAGCACCTAAATTTGCTCCAGATTCAGAATTCATAATTAAAAGTTTAGCACAAAATCTGGGGAAGTTTTTGCCAAATCTTTGTCAAAATTACGATGTCGCTCCTTACACATGCCATTATTTTTTTTCCATTTCTGATGTTATAAATTCATTCAAATCACTAAAACTGTGGCCTAGAATACTTAACCTGACACATGCCCAGCTGATTAATAAGCACAACTCTACTGAACAGAAAGCTTTACACACATTTCCAATGCTTTACATGCTTTTTCACAGTCTTCATCTGACAATCAAGTTTTACCAAAGACAGATGTGCAGGTGAACACCTCAAAGGCCAGGGAACTGATTTCTTTTGTAAAAATAAACACAAATGGCTACAGATGTGCCACTCTGTGCTTTTATTGAGCTCTAAGCTGCCCTACCAGCAATGCCACCAGAGGCTCCCCGTATGGGTTTGCTAAGATTACTGCTACACCTCTGGGCAAAAATGAAAGAAAAGAGGGTGTCAAGAGGATGGTGCCAGACTCTTTTCCATGGTGCCCAGTGACAGGACAAGGAGTAATGGCCATAAACTCAAACACACAAAGTTCCACCTCAACATGAGGAAGATTTCTTTACTTTGGGGTGGCAGAGCATTGGAACAGTTGCCCACAGAGGTCGTGGAGTCTCCATCTCTGGAGACATTCCAAACCCACCTGGACACATTCCTGTGTAACCTGCTCTAGATGACCCTGTCTTGGCAGGGGGATTGGACTGGATGATTTCCAGAGGCCCCTTCCAATCCTAAGGATTCTGTGATTCTGTGAAAATGTACAGGATAGTTCATTCATAAATTTAAAGCACACTTTACAGAACCCCCATTTTGTTAATGTGTATTTTATATACATCATCAAAGCAACAACAAACAAATTAGTTTTTCATAACTTCTACATGGGTACTTATGGCTTGGTTACTTTATGTGAAAACATTCTGATTTTGTAAATAAGAATTAAGGACAAAGGGAGAGCATAACCCACAACTCTTGTGCAAGAAGTAAAATGTCATGAAATTAAAGCTCCTCCTTTCCAAAATGATTGTAATTAAAGCCTGCAGATAAACTGGGAATAGCAGAAAGAAGGTGTATGGTTAGTATTTGGTTTTTTTGGAATAATTACATAGATATTCTCACTGTCATTCACTGAATGTTCTACTAAGCAGCAGTATATACAGGTGGAAATGCCCTGGGATTGTGAAGACAGGAAAGAGACTAAGAAAGAATTCCTAAAACAAACTGTAAACCATATCTGAGCTTTCTGTGGAGCACAGCCTGCTATATGTAATTAGTTTCCAAACTACCTAATATTTACACACATCAAACCCCTTGTAAGCAGTTCTGATAAACTGACCAGGGAGAGAGAGAGCAACATTTTTTAAATGCACATTATAAAATCAGTGCCATTAGTGCTATAAATATTATGGGACTCACTCATCTCATTTAGTTATTTATTCTCCTGCTGGTATATTCACATGTGTGTCACAGCACCAAAGATAGCAGAACCTCCCATGCATAAAATATACTGCAACCACCTTCCATTCTACTTCTGAGAATGTAGGCTAATTGTAGTGTACAAATGCTGGTGGGACAGGAAAGTACCTTTAGAACAGTCAAATCAAGGACTTTATAGGAGGAATTAATTATAAAAAGTAAACTTCATTATTCCATGCATCTAGTGTCTTATAGCGTATTCAAATCAATTAGACAAGTTTAAAAATGTTTGAAAAACTGCTCCTGCAAAGTCACATGAATATGCAATGACTAACCCATTCTAGCAAGAAGTGCAAAAACCAGTTTTGGCCCTTCTTTCTGCAGAGTTAACATTAAGAATTATCTCTGTCCCTTGCTAATCAGCTCATTAAGCCTATCTGAAATTCTACTTTTTTTTTAATATTAAATTCTAAGTCAACAAGTTGTCTTAATATATACAATATCAACAGAAGTAGAAAAATAACCAGCCCATCAAACCAACTGACACCTACAAATAAGATCTCCACAACTCATTTTAAAAATAAATCTACTACCTTTCCTTCTATTAGGTTGTTTCATTTGATTGCTGTACCACTGAAGTTCTGAGCTTTCCACACAAGTAAAACCCATGGAATTCACTGCTCTACATGCATGACTAAATAAACCTGTGCCTGACTCTCCACAAGGTTTGTGCTGTGTCTGCATACAGAGTGACCTATGTAAGGAAAATTCTCATTCTTACAAGCAAGCTCCCCAGAAAAGGAGCCTGCAATTATTGTGATAAATATACTTTTACTGCAGAGATATAAATTCACTGCAGTCTCCTAACCCAAGAAAAGGGTCAGCATGCCACTCTAAAATGTCCTGCAGCCTTCCTGTTTGTGAAAAGTAGTTTTTCTGTTTTGCTTTACTTCTTTTATCTCTTCTGACTTTTGTCTAAAGTAACTATTGACTAAAGGTATTTCTTTTACATTCTGGTAAAACTAACTCCAAATCAGGAGGAAAGAGAAATAACCAGAGAGCATAACAACACAGAGGGGTCATGCCTCCCTCTGCACATTCCTTTGAGAAAAAGCTTAAGTAGCAAGTGCAACTTGTCATACCTTCATCTTCAGAACCAAAGGAAAAAAATCCCACAGTGGTAAGCTCACATGAATCTCTGAATATTGACAACAGTTTGGTATGATATATGGACATTTCATTTTTAATCCTGAAAATGGAAATGCTGACAAACTTAACTACAGCAATGTGACTGGTGCTGCTATAAATCAACCCCAACAAACCAATGACATAATTACCTTCCGATTATTCTGTTTATCCATCCTGAGTCTTTTCCTAGGTGCTTCCTGAACTTCAAAATCTTCTGTAGGCTCCTTTGTCCTCTTTTTTTGGTTTCTTTTATTTCCATGTAAATTACCTTGGGATGGGGGATGGGGGAAACTCACATGAAAAATAATCTAAAACCCACTTTGAAATTATTTGAACTGATCTAGTTATTTAAGGTACTTTTCTTTCAGTCATTATTTTTAAAACATGGTTAAACATTAACACAGTTTGATGACCTCTTAATGCTTAGGGTCTGGTTTCTGGTGCTGAAGACTAACTCTAGAACAAATCGAAATCAACTGCTTCATACTCAAGTTATTTTACTAAGATGATTCTGCCTATGCAAGCACTAGTTTAAGATCTGAATGTTACTGTCCAACATTTATTTCATATCATCAGACTGCATGTGATTGAGCTATACAGCTTCTAACTCTCCTGTCACTTTGTAACAGTGTCTTACCACTAAAATTACTTTCTAAGTCTCCTCCTAAGCCTACTTTAAGTGGTGACATCTATTAAGGGGCCTCTGAAAAAGACAAAATATCACCAACTGTACAGATTCATTCTCTTTCTGGTATGGCAATTCCAGACTCTAACAAGCTGACTATATTTTACACAAGACCCTTGCCTTTATGAATCAGAATCCTATGAACAGAACCACACTGGCCATTTTAGACCACAAAGTTATTCATGTATTTAGATGGTTGTTCACTGTAAAGTTCAAGCAGATGCTGAATACAAAAGGTCAGTGAGTAATCTACATACCCCTGCCACAAATTCCACTATTGTCTGCACCTCAAAAAGACAGATGAGGGTTTGGGAAGTGGTCTGTTTCATCAAGATGAAATGACATCATAATTAGACTCTCCTGTACTCTCTAGTTTATGAAGCTACAGAGTTATTAGTATGAAAATTGCAAGCCCCAGGGGCAAAAATATGTTAACTGAAAATTGACCTACAGCTACAAGCATTCTATTCCAGTGGAAACAAATGTCTGTAAATCCTAAAAAAACAGCAACTTGAAAATATGGATCATTTTCAAATTAATGTTCTTATCTAAACAATCTAGGACATATTCTATGATCCAACTGAATCCACAAAGTAGACTGAATGGCTCCAGGAGAACCTGCTACTTACAAAAAGCCAGCAAAAGAAATCCCACAACATTCTTCCAAGTTAAAGATAAGAGGATTTGAGATGGGGAACAAGTGAACTGACATATTTTCATCTGTAGGTAACTATAAATGTACACAATATATGTACTAGAAACACCTGGTACAGGTACAATTTCAATTACATTTCTTGCAATATGACACTGAGGAAGGTGAACAAAATTCAGCACTACAGTGTTAAGATATTTAATTTGGGATCCATTAAAGTTCTAACGTCAAGGAAGACAACATCTGAGATAAAATGAAGAGATTGTGATACGTGGGCGATTACATAAAAAAATACACTCAACAGCTACTTATAATGATGAGCTATTTGCACAGAACACAAATTTCAATTACTTCTGGATCTTGATCTCCTTTTAGGTGAGTCTTGAAACACTTTACGTTTGGCCTCTCCAATATTCTTCAATGATGAACCTTGAGAGATACAGAACGTGTTTTTTTTTTAAACTGATATCCAAATATTTAACACTTAAAATTTAAAGTTAAAAACTTTTCAATTTCCACAAAATGATGTTATTTCACACACACACACAGTTAACAAAACTGACTGCCATTTTTTATACAAGTTTTTCCAAGTCTCACAAACTTTCAAACACTCCCTCTCATTCTTGTCATTGCCCAAAGCAGCACCTGTTGGCTTCTAATACTTCCATAGTAAGTCTTCTTGCAGTGCTGTAAAGCTATTTAAATTTGAAAAATGATAGCTAGTTAAATTTGATAAAGTTCATGCAAATGGCAAACTATCTTCTTCCTCCTCCTTTCTCAAGTAAACGACTCCAAACCCCCTCAAATATTTTGGAAAACAATCAAGACTGTTCATCAAAAACAAACACCAGAAAAAAAGCAACAAAAATACAAGGAGAAAAAAATAAAGTATTTGCAAACTTGCACAGAGTCCTAAAACTTTAAGTAGCACAATCAAATGCCAAATGGCTGAAGGGTACAGAATAAAGTTTGGAATAGTTCTTCCTGAGTTGATGATGATGTGAAGTAATACACTTTAGGCATATATGAAGAAAAGGTGTAGCACTGATTAAATTTTTTAAACCGTTTCTAACTGTTCTGTAAAAACAACATCTCAAATTTTACTATCAGTTAACACTTCATCTTCCCTTCCCACCATCCACTTGTAACAAGCAGTGGATGCAATGGCAGCTGCTTATGGGCAGAAGAAGAATGAGAAATCAGCAATGTCTAAACAGCAGAAAGTTTACATGTAACAACTTTTCAGAACAATGAGCAAGAAATGTAGACTTCATGGGTTGCGTTTATTGTAACCATTGGCATTCCTTTGCTATTGGCACAAACACCAAGAATTAAAATTGGAAAACAGTGAAAGCTGTTTTCCCTACAGGTCTCAAATACGTGCTTAGTTTAATGCCACTATGTATATCAAATTTAGTTAGAGTACACTAGCACAGTTTTACGTTTACCAGAGTCTTCTTCAGATTTGGGAGAGGTCACTATGGCAAACTTTGTGTTATAGCGAGCTTTCTGTTTTTCACTAAGCATGTTCCACTGCGATTCGAGCAGCTCTTCAATCTCCTCACTTGAAGCATCTGGATGTTCAGCAACCACCTATACATGCAGAAATAGGGTTGAATTAAAAAAAGTGACCATTGGAAAGAATGGAGTACACACTTCCAGCACTTTGGAAAACTGGATACAAACAATAATATTTCTGCTGTAGACAGAACTAGAATAAAACCTACTGTATCCAGTTTTGCTTTGAATAACCACTTCTCTCTCCATGTCTTTAAAAAAAAAACTACTAGCTAATTCAGAAGCATTAAGACTAATTTTGGAAGTATCTATTTGCCTTTTACCGTTCAAAAAATTGAGTCAGTGGAGTAATTATAAATCTTGTCCTGTGGTCATTAAAAAAAAATGTGCAATGTCTCTCAATGAAGTTTAAATATGTATCCACAAATGACAGGCAAGCAATACTGGAATGAACGTTTGCCTAGAAAGAAATCCATCAATTCAGAATAAAACTCATTAATCATAGAACTCAGTACACCTAACTCAGCAGAGAAATTTACATAACTTAGCATCTGATGCAACATTTTCCTGTATTGATTCATCATTTTTGTATTATGCATATGAACACTAGGAACGCACAAGCTGTGCATCTTTTTTAATGTTATAAGCAGGACACATAAAATCCATCAACATGGAGTTTAAAAGAGTTTCTAGAACTATATTCAACAACAAAAAAAATTCCAATATTAAAAAGAAAGAAAAAATCCTCCCAAACCCCTTCAGTAGTAGTATCCCCTACTTCTTCTTAAGGAAAATCAGATTTGATTGATCATACAAGTCAAAAAACTCTATGCTTGTACAGAAATTAAACAGTAAGTTTAAAAACAATCCTTCTCATCTCATTACCCAGCATTCCCCAAAATCCCATCTGAGTGATGCAACTGATACCCCAAAAACACAGGGCAAATTAAAAACTAAGTCAAGAAAGTCAGTCCTCCAAAGAGTAATACCATTCAACAGAACAGAAATACAGTTTTTCCGATAAGGTGAAATGAATAAACCTGATTTCTTAGAATTTAAAGTCTCAAAACTACATTTCCTTTTATCAAACAGGATGCAAGTGTGACTGTTGCTTTCCCAGGTGTTAAAATAGTTGCAGTACCATCCTTCCACTGGTCAGTGTCTAGTATGGAAATTCATGCACTAATGTTTCTCCTAGTAGAGCACCAAGAATTGTCTTGTTTCTATCTGGCATAATCCATCTGCATAAGGCTCAAGGAGTACAACTACCTGTGAAAGCCTCTACTCAAAGTTTGATTAAAATCCAACAACTGGATTCACATTATTGAAAGGGAGAAACAAACCCACAAGATACCCCTTTCCACAAATCTCACTTCTTCAGGACATGAAATTAGCATCAATTTTCACTATTGTCACAAATGTACAGGTCACTGTGCTCAATGAGGGCACAGAGCCATAGATTTATTCGGACAAATGAGACACACATTACCTCCAGTCTCAACAAAATAAGAATAAAAAATTTTAGCTGACTAGCAGTACTGTGAAATAACAAAGAAAAGACACTAAGAATTCTTAATGGTGAAGGGACCCTTGCAAACAAGACCTCCAAGGAAAATGCTCAGTAGTCTTCTCCAAAGTCTCCATATTAGTGAAATTATTCCTTAGTTTTCCTCACAACAGACTCAAGGCCCAAATCAATTCATGTAAACAGTGTAGCTCTCTGCCTCTCACTTGAATGATACCTTTATCTCCAGCCAGACACTTCCTTCCAATGTTTACTAGGCTTAAATTTTTCAAAGGGGAAGCACACAATACAACAGTACAAAATACATCTTTACTCCTTTGGTAACATCACAAAATACTTAATGCATCACTACAACCACAAAAGCCCTCCAAGCTTCCAGCACCTCCCTCAGGGATGCGAGAAGTGTGTCTCTTAAATCATTAAAAACATTCTCCAGCAGATAAATAATAATAAAATAAAGATAAAGATACGTGAATCTTACTACCACACAAAGCCAGACTCAGCAGAAATGGTTCTACTTTTAGGAGAGCTTGGTGTGATTAGAGGCCCCACAAGAGGAGTCTTCAGCCATCCCTTTCACTTCCATCCCTTCCCAAGACTGGGGGCAGAGAGAGAACCTCTTCTGGGTCTGTAATGTTCCTTTTTTCTACGTTTCAACATGCAAATACTAAGAAAGTCATACACTAAACCCTCCAATGCCACCAGTACAAGTAGCTCAAAACCAGGTTTGTTTTTCAGCCAACAATGTCACTCTTTCTAAAGCATCAGAGCATCTACAACTCAACAAAACCAACTCTTGGTGAAAGTCATGCAAGTTAAACCAGGTACACCTAACAGAAGGGAACACTCCAAATACCAGATTGGATACAAACTCCACCTTCCACTAATGGCATGAACCTGCCATTTTAAAAGCAACATGAAAGGCAAAAGGCATAAATATCTAAGTTGGTGTTTCCTCACTTTGCCAGTCAAATTCCAATTAAGACAAAGGGAGGACAGGTTCTTCTGATGATCAGTTAGAGGTATCTGCAGCTTTCACAACCTAGTTCTGTTCTACCCACAGAAGTGTTTCTGTACCTGTTAGAATGGATCACACATTCAGGCAGATTTGGGTTTTCGTGACAGATCTTATTAAAAGGCAGAAATGGCAGGATGCCCTCTCCCTAAAAATATGTAATATTTTTAAACTTATTTCCTTCTACTTAAAGTTTGTGCAACATTAGCCACTATCATCAGTGAGAATTTCAAGTTTAAGAAAGTTTTTCAATTTCTTGAAATGTCACTGAAAACAAAGTATTTCCTCAATTTCATTTCATTCTAATAGTCTTCATATTTTCCACCTTTTAGTTTCAGAATTACACTATAACCACAGTAGAGAACAAAGCCTGATAACTGGCACAGAAAATAGAAATATCAGAGACCCAGCAGGTCTCTTCTCTGCAAGGTATGTTTGGCTAAGAGTCCATAAAGGCAGCCATCACAATGTCATTTCTTCCAGAGAAGCAATTGTATGTCCCTCAATATTGCAAAACACTTCTTGCTATGTACATTGAAGGCCAAGGTAATTCCCTCTTGTAATGTCACTTACAGAAGAACTGTGAATAGAACTTGTGTCTCCAACACAAGACAGATGATTTACCCACACAGCTTTTTGTAATTAATATGTCAAAATCTGTATTTAAGGTCTGGCTACAAAACCATTTCCTTTCCAGAGCCAGCAAACTGCAATGCCAATGCTTTTCTCAACTTAACCAAAGCCACTAAAAGGTTTATGTAACACTGTGCTCATTTTCATTCTCAATATTAGCTTAAGTTTCAATGATCTAATAAGATTCCAAGTTGAACCACAACTAATTGACTTCCATACAACAGAATCTGCTTTCCAGTATTTCTTTATAAAATTTACATCTATTAATTCTTTTCTAATACAAATATGCTATATGAAGTCAACCATTCAGTAGCTAAAGAGTATGACAAAGTCAGCACTAACTTCCTGATCCTTCTGTGAACAATATGTAATAGTACAAGGACAAGAAAACATAAGGTATCACACTAGCTTCATGGAATAGTACTGTAAATGGAGCAAAAGGTTGTAAGGAAGAAAAATGATACTCCTGATTTTAAAGTAATGAGCTATACCAGCAGTAGTGCTTTTAGACTTTTAACAGTCTTAGTAAAAAAATGTTGATAATAAGGTATTTATTTTTCTACCTTATATTGGAGTATAAGTGCCTCAAGAGGACCTAGGTTCTGTCCCAGTATTTTGCACACACTGACAGTGATTTTTACAAGCTTTAGTAAGCAGCTTCTTTTGAAGCTCAGCAAAAGGTTCCAGGTAAGCAAATTAAGTTTTGAGGTGTTCAAAGATAAGGTAACACACAAAATCAACTGAGCCATGTCCTCAGAAAGAATGTAAAATCTATCTACAAGCAGACTGCCATGAACAGCACAATCTTTGTTATATTTGCCTGAGCATATATGTATGCAAAAGTATTACATTGTAAATACATTAAAGACAAAACATGGCTTAAAACAAAGGACTATTGGTTTATGTGGGAAGATATTAACACAACTTTTGCTTGAAATATAAAGGCAGTTATCACCATCTTGTTTATATTGCTCACTTACATTCCCTTCTTTCTCTGTTTCTGTCTAGAGTAAGATTTGACGCAGGCAGACCTTGTCGAACTCAGAATACTATGGATTGTGCAGTAATAACTAATTTTTGTTTACTAAAGTAAAGTAGTTTCTTTAAGTACAGAAATGAGAAGAGGCAATCAACAATAATAACAGCTAAAAGAGACTAACCTCATCTCTGTACTTCTGACAAAAGACCAAAAACTGAGATACTGCATCGCCCTTTCTGCTTCGTGGAGTAGACGCTGGAGTTTTCTTTCTATTGAGAGGGGAGCCTATCCCTCTTTTGGATTCTGCCTGTTCAGATGACTTTTGAGGAGTAGTATTCTTGTCCTCCAACTGACTGCTCTCTTGCATATCATCAGTGGCAGATAGTTTTGATGTCCTTCTCCTCCTCTTGCTAGGAATGCCAGACTCCTTCATTGATTTCAGATTTGAAGTGGTTTCTTCATTTGAGTAGGATGACTCATCCATCTCCTCCAAGGGTTCCACAGCAATGCCAACCTCCTTTGCCACTCGAGGATTAAGATGAGGTCTGTCCCTGACATAGATGAAGGTGTACTTGGCCCTGCGTTCCTCCACTGTCATGCTCACTGCTTCACTGGCTTGCTTCACACCCATCTCCCACTGCGGCCGCAGCTTCCCTGACACCGGCTTCAGCATCTGCAAGAGGAGACAACCCCGTGAGGAATCTGCCCACTTGTGATTTCAAAATGCTGACATCAGCATCAAACAATCCCACAAGACTAACTGGCATGCAGATCTGTATTTCAGAGTTCAGATGGAGTATTTGATACTACTGATACCACAGATGAATCCATGACAAAGCAGAAGAGTACTAATGTTTACTGAGTGACAAACAGTGGTAAATCACTCCATGCTTTGCATCTGTAAATGAAATTAAATGAAAGAGGGCAAGCTCCTGTAACACAAGCTGTCTCCAGGCTTTTTATAATACCTATTTATAGCTGTTATATCTGTACATACCTGTAATGCTAAAATAAAAAGCTACAAATCTTCCCTGATTTGGTAACCTCTTACCTTTATTTTCTCTGCTTTAGTGAGGGCTTGTCTTGCACTCTCCTGGCATAATTGTTCAAACTGGTCTTTTTCTTTGAAGGGCACCAGGCTCTTCTCAAATATCCAGGCTCGCTCTGGGGCATCTCCAAAAAACTGAACGTGATATTGACGAAAACTCTTTTTCTGTCCTGAAAATAAAAAAAAAAAAGTGTATTTAAGATACAGACTCTGGTGAGCCTCTGCACTTTCAAACTTGAAGTATGTAAGCTGCTACAGTTGCCATAACAAAAGCACAATAAAACTGGATAACCTTTCAAAAACCCCCTTAAACCAGCCTGAAAGTCTCTGAGATATAATGTATGAAGTCTGACCCAAAAGCTCCATAGTTTAATTCCCAGCAAGAACATGCTTGGCTAAATTAACTCAAGGTTACAATCATCTGCCAGTTTTCCATGTATATTAACTTTACATGTAGGTCTGGGTGTTTCTGAAAATGAGTTTAGCAATTTAGCATTCAGTTCTCAATGAACACTGAGAAAGTCACACAGCTTGGAGAGCTTGTGCACTGAGAGTCTCCTCTCTAAGTCTCTTAAACTTTATCTTTCAATATTCTTAAACAGAGACACATACTTCATCTGGTTTTAACCCTTACAATCAAAATTTCATATTAATCAAGATTTTTTAGGAATGAAAGAAATCAATAAAGGATTTGGCTGGCAGAAGGGAGAGTGGAGGGATAAGAGTATTATTTTGACATCTAAATAAGAAACATTTTTTCTTCTAAAACTAAAAATATTCCCTTTTTCCCCCTAGAAAAACGAGAGTAATATTGTCTCACTGTGGTATGATAGAGGGATACAACCTTTCCCCTTCCAAAGGTCTCAGCTCTTCTACAGAGAAAGGGGAAGAAACCACTTCCACAATTAATCAAAGGGTTCATAGCTAACAATGAACTTCTAAAAGGCAGAGGTAAGAGATCACACTTAAGATGTCCTCTAACATCTTGTTAATTAGAACTTGTAGGTTTGTTAAGTGTTCAAATTATGGTCTTATTTAAAAATAGAAAATATTTTAACCTGCACTTCTGTGTTTGCAAATTCAATCCTGCTAGATCAAATATGCTCCCTACAGTACCTGTGGTTCCTCCAGTGTCACTACACCAGTTTGTCCAACACACAGACTGGACAGCAGACCAACTCAGGGAAGGATGGACACCCAGCAGGTACAAATAACAGCCACAATTCTCTGTTACAGGTGACTTCAAACCAGGTCTAGATTCCATTAGGTTATTCATACACTGCACGTCTTCAGGCTTAGTCACCAAACAGATCTAGTTGACTGCTTCATGCACTATTTTTCTAGAGTTGGAAAGAACTTTCTTTTCATGGTGATTCAGCCAACAGTTATTTTAATAGGGGATTAATCTTGTTGTAAAATATGGCTTTTGGAAGGGTAATATGAAATCAACCTAATTAATGGTGTGGGCAAAAATTTTAATATATACATGTAATGTTTTACAACAATTACAAACTTACACTATAGATAAAAACATCTATGAGAACTACAAGAACAATAATGACTCATCTGAGATCAGACATGAGAATCAAGAGGAAGGGCATAGGGAAAAGTCTTGGGATTGTAAACATCACACATCCAATCCATAATCTAACATACATTCCAGTGTTGCCTAGTCAGGAACAATTCTCTTGCACAGCAATTACTTCGTGCTCATGAAGAAAATGTTTAAGTAGTGACTACAGAGCTCTTATGACTTGATCTATGATTTATTCTATTTTACCAGGATGCCCTTGCTGCATACAGAGATGCTGCAGCCTACATTTCCAACCTCCTGTAAAGATCTGCCAACAGCCCATTTGCCAAGCAGACAGGCACTGTGTTCCTTCTGCACTGTAATGCTGGACAGCTCTAATTGCCTAATTAAGGAAACTGAATAATAGTGCCTGCCACTAGAGTCACTGAACCTAGAGGTCAATCTTCAGGTATCCTCTTAGAGGTGAATTTGTACCAATGCTCCTGGATAGAATAATGACATTCATTAACAGTTGTTACATAAGGAAACTTAATTTTTGGCCCACAGAATCCTGAAGCAACTAATAGTTGGCAGTTTGGAGAGTGTTCTGGGAACCCACCACTTCCCTGGTGCTTCTCTGTATCTGAGCATCTGTGGTTGACCACAGCCAGAGACAGGCTATTCAATGAGATGGAGCTTTAGCCAGACTCAGCACAGACTTTCTTACATGAAAATGTACTTCCCACAAGTTGAAAGTTATTAATTTTTATTAAGCCTAATCAGCTGGAATGATCAAATCAGGTATCAACATCCAGAAATTCAGATTGCTTATAAACACTTGATCCTAAGCCTAGAAATGAGAAATACAGAGATGTAGCTCAGTATTTCTACAACTCTCTGATTAAAGACATTTTTTTTTTTTGCAAGAAGAGATGTTTGATAGTGCCTAAATAATAAAGAGTAGGTGGAAGGTAAGACTGGAAATACCTACTGCTAGAAATACACACATTACAGTGCACTGAATAGTCAGGATGGCTGCCCAGACTCTGACTAAACTCTTCAAGGAAAAGGCAGGCCCAAACCAACTCCAGAGCAAATATGAGAAATCACCATCATTCCCATTACTTCAAAGAGAGGGAAATTAACATTACAAAGTACATGGGCCCTTCATTTAATAATGGGTTTTCCTGGATCTGTTTCTACAGTTTCTGATAAAGATGCATCATGAAGATTCTGGATAATGAACATAAACCTTGTTCCTTTCAAGGAACAGAGCAATTGCTAGGAACAAATACACAGCTCTACTACTCTCAAAATCCATCTCTTTATGTCATAATAGACCTAACAATCCAAAGACTGAAAATGACAGGGACTTCCTGATCCAAACTCTGAAAGACTGCTAGAAGGAGAACTTGTCTGAGGAGTCTATAATAACCATTCCAAGAACTGTATTATGAATGCTTAAAAAGGTTCTCAAGAAGCCATTTTGTCTACTACCAATTTTGAATCTAGCTATAATCTGAGAGATATTAATTCAGCTTGTTCTTAAAAACCTCCTATGAATGAGATCAGACCATTTCTCTGGGCAATCCACCCCAATGCTTCACTGCTTTGAGCTCTTCCAACTGTTTCTTTATGTGCAGTCTAAATATTTATTGCTACTAAGCCTCAAAAGTTTCAGGTATCAGAACAGAGAACAAAGGTGCAAATGAGATTAAGAAGTTATACAGATTCATACCTAAAAATTTCATTAATACTTGGTAGTTCCTGCATTTAAAATCAACCAATATTGTCTATAGATATCAGTATTGACTCTATGAATCAGAGAAAATTTAGCTGCCTGAACTATGGATTGCTTTTAGTACACCACAATCATCAGGAATATTACATTCCCATCAGCTTTAATAAAATTTTTAGCTTGTATCAATTCACTAAGCATCTCCACAGAAACAATGATAAACAGCATTAGGTTTGGTTTTCATTCTTTTTTTAACAAGACTCCACACAGTTTGACAGATCACAATCTTGGTATCTTTCAGAGAACACCTGAGTTAAAAGACACACTGCTATATGCTCAAAAATAGCATTCATATGATTTTAACATTCCTGCTGACAACAAGTCAACTGCATAGGTGAGAAAGAGAATTTTTCCAAAGCAATCATTTTGTATGGATAAGAAATGTGAATGACATACCTTTTAGTTTAGTGTAGGCATGGAGAACAGGATCAGCAGAAACCATACATGGCCACCATGGGAAACCAGACACTTTTGACCACACTAGATCTCCTATATTATACTTCAACAGATGGACTTTTTCCTCCTTAACAGCACTTTGAGTTTGATCTCTCTTAGCAGGAGCCTTAAAAGATAAAAAGAAAAAAAGAAAAGCCAAATAGATCATAATCTATTTTCAGATATGCACCAGTGGTAATAGAAGGAGGAAAATAAGAAATAGTTCATAAGAATAGTGTTTCATGTTTGCTAGTAAACAATAATTGCATTTCATGTGTAATGAAAACTTTAAGCTCTAAGTCATAGCTTTTGTTCTCTAACAGTGAAAAAAATCCATATTCCAGATATGATTTTGTTTTTAATTAGAAATATTGGCAAGTAAGCTGTGGTTTGCCTTTAACTTTTCAAATAACTTTTGAGAGACCATCAGGAAGGCTTAATTTGATTTCAAATACATTACCTGAGCACTGGATGTAGATGTGGAAAAGTCAACCTTCCTCTGTATTGAATATTATTCATCAAGTCAAGTTGCTACACACACAAATGTACTGTAGACTAAAAAAAAGCCTTCAAAAAACCAAAACCAAAGCCCCAGACTAGAAAAGACTGAAATACTGTGCTTATGTCTGACTAGAAACTACATAAATAACCAGTTTTAACACCCCAACCCCTCCATCTTTCAGCTGTTTTTTCACATACTGAGAACTTGTAACATGAACCATTCCCCACATACTTTTCTGAGATTTTTTTCTGTTCCAGTTCTAGCAGTAAAAGTTTGTGAGTGCTCTATTGATGCTATAAAGCTATTTAGCTATTGGAAAACAATCACAGAACTATTTCCACCTCAAGGGATAGATTTAGCTACAATGATGTTTCATGTTCCCCTATGACAGACACATTTTTACTACATCATAACAAAGTTCAGCAACATAGACATCTATTCCACAACTAAAACCATTTCACAGAGTTAGCTGCATTTTGTCTCTTTGGCTTCATCTGTTCTATTTGATATAAATAGAGTGCACCTTTATCTAGGTAAGCACTAACTCTGTAAAAAAGCACAGAAGGTGTCTCATTACAGAGACATTACATATCACATATTTCATAAAATCACATATTTTGAATCTCCTTTTTCATTTTCTAGTATTAAATTTATATGCAATATTTATCATTCATCTTGTATAGTACCAGCTCATCATTCAGAAGGCAGTTAAAATTAATTAAAAGAGGCAAGAGGAAATAAAGAAGACAGTTAAGAAAGTGGAAATCTAGAATTTAGAAACAAGTATTTGGAGCACTATGCTGAATCAGAGTAAGTCACTTTACCTTGTACATATTTTCAAATCTCATTTCTACTCCCATAAATAATTACACATTATATTCCAAAGACAAACAACTAAAATCTTTGATGTGCTGCAACTGCATAGGGATTTATTTGCAAACACAGAGAGGTATATCCAGTCAAAACACTTAAAACTCAATGTACTCAGAAATCCATTTCTCAAAGCTTTTCAAACTCTGCTTGGTAAACATACATGAAGCCATGTCCTCTGATTGCTAGGGACAATTACTCATCCAGTGATTCAGCTTTTCTGATGAATTCAGACTTGGTTCATGTGACTCCAGCTAGAGCTACATTCCCATGTCTCAAGGTTTTTGGCTGTTTGAGGATTCTCTAAGACTGTCAGAAAACCCCTCCTGTGAGCTTGCCTCAAATCCAGCACTGTCAACAGACCTAAAAGATTCCAAGCAGATGTGAAAAATCAAATGCTCTTTCCAGCAGTTAAACATGATGGGAAAAGTTATGCTTAAAAGCCAAAAACTAAGAAGCCCATATGTCAGGGGCAGGTCTGGAAAAACATCAATCCTGACACAACAAACCAAGTTCAGCATTTCAGCTGAAGAGGTAGGATGGAATTTTTCTTCAATGAGTCAACTTTTCAGAAATGCAGAAGTTACTCAGGAGTCTGAAACTCATTTTTAATTTATGACTCCCTGTATTCTTCAGAAAGTGCAACTAAGCTACAAAGATTTATGACTCTAGTCTGAGAGGGAGCTGGCTGGAATAATGAAAAGGCTCTAGCAGTGCTTCTAAATCCAACATAATATAAAAGGGGTGGCAGTACAGGAGTGAATAAAGCATTCCAGTGTGTCTACAAGCACTTCACAAAATTTTAGAAATACCCAGAATTCTTTTACTATACTGGATCATGATAAAAAAATTGAAAATGACAGGCTCTGACAAAAACTGCAAGGTTTACCTATGGCAGGCTTGATGTACTTACTTTTTTATCTATTGATAAAACATTCATAATTTAAAAGAATGGCAAAATACAGCACAGCATTCTATATCCATGGAGCCCTCATATGAGATTTTTTAAAAGTCTATGGAAAACATCACCACTTGCTCACTTCCATCTTACTTTCCCACACCATTCTGGTTTAGTTTGATTTTCTCATTCTGGGAATTGTTCTGATGTATTCCATAGGTACCTCAACAGTAAACAATGAGGTGCAACTCCTGGCATGCAATTTGGACATGCAGCTGTAGGACACCAACACTTTATTCAACACTTCCTCTCAGAAAAATTTTTGCAAACCAAATGCAGACACACGTATAGATTTTACTTCAGTATCCAGGTAGGGTTATTTTAATTATTAATGTAAAGGGGAGAAAGAAATAATTTCTAAACAAATTTGCCATTCAATCCCTTCATGGTATCTCTCTTCTCATACACTGAGGACTGAAGTTTCTTTATAAGACACTTGTATTCTCTTCATTTTTAAAGAATAGGAGATCACTGTCAAATTACAAAGTGGTATAGAAGAAAAGTAATTCGGCTTGCAGTTTCTTTTTCCTCCCAAAGGAAACAGAAAAAATGTTGTTTAGGGAAGTTTGAACTCATAACAATGTGTGGTCAGACAGCACAGGGCATCTGACTGCACCCATGAAGATGGAGAGGCAGGACCAGAAGCACAGTCCTGTGGGCTGTGTGAATGCAGGGAAGAAGAATGCAGGGAACAGCTCCTCCTGCCAGGCCTGACCAATCCTTTCTGTGATGATGCTTAAGCAAACAAATCAAGATAGAAACTCCTGGCTTAGAACCCAACTGTAAAAAAAAGGGAAGATCACACAAAATCAAACTATTTTGAAATACCTTCCCCTCAAATTTTGGCTCCTTAGTGTCTTTTTCATGACGTTTTATTTCTTGAAATGGTTCTCACTTGTAATTATACCTCCTACCCATTAATGTCAACAGGCTTCCTGTGCTGCAGAGGAGCACAGAACACTCTGGTTCTGTCACTGCTAAGTAAGTCTGGAGTGCCCTGCATATGCCCCATCCCATTACCTTTAACTGCAGTTTTGCCAGAATTAAAACCATTTAATTGCAGAATTTCTTTCACCTCTCCTTCCTTAATTATAGGTAAGCTCTGCAGCCTGAGGAACTCCCACCTCAGTCACCTTAGCCCCAAGCTTTAAACCAGTCACACCAAACATCAGAAGGAACCAGCCTGGGATCAGATTACTTTTCTACTTCACGGAATTGGAGGATTTTGTTCCCGTTTCAAACATGAGACTGCAGAGAATTTACACAGCTGGGCAGTGCTGAGGTGGAGGTGATGACTCCCACACAGACTAATCCTAACACTGGATACACAAACCATTCCACAGGCTTTGCACTACTCAGGATGGCAGACACAGAAATTCCTGACTTTCTTGAGTAATTTTCTGAAGTAATGAAACAATTTCTTGGAAAGACAGCTAGATGAATTTCAAGTTTATTTTGTCCAGGAGGATGTGGAGTGTGAAAATTGAGTAATTCCTTTATAGCAACTGAGTTTTCCTTTGAGAAATTATGACTTGAGGAGATGCAGCATCCTCAAAAACTCATCCAGGCCAGCAGATGCAATAGGCTGAGAAGGACTGAAAAATAAATCAAAAATGTAGCATGCCTTTCCTCTTTCCTTAACATATGACAGATTTGTTTGTCATTCCCTCAGCATTTTCACAGGCAATGAGTGACAGGCAGATTGACAAGCATTCATAACACTGCTGTCAGCATTCTAGCAGCCCAAAGAAGTGGCTTGGCCATAGAAAACACTAGTATTTAATTAACTTTGGCTACACTTGCTCCAAAAAATCCATTCAACTTCCCTTTAGTTTTAATCTGCCTGAATATGATGAGACAAGAATACACCATGAATAATAGGTAATTTCAAATCTTAAAAGTATCTTAAAATGACCAAAACCAAACTCATTTAAGGACAGCATCTTTACTGCATTGAGAGCTTTACGTCTGTTTGTAGACTCTGCTATGGAAACACCATAAGTGTTTAGCAAACAAGGGAGAAAGTTTTTTAAAAAACACCTAGAAGCTTATTAGGGGATGTCAGATTGAGATTACTTTATCCCTTTTAAAAGTACTCAGTGGTGTTTTGTGTGTATTTCAGCTATTTTGTGTGCATATGCTTATGTGCACACATACGCAAGGAATTAAAACCCTTCAAAATTACTGCAAATTACCTTGAGCATCAAAGAACTACTACTTCACTATATAAACTTGAAAAGCTATAGAAATCATAAAAAAACCTTCCTTTGCTAATTGTCACAAAGGGATTATACAAAGAACAACGCTGAGAACTGGTGAAGAGCTCTCAACACTTCACAACATCAGAAGAACTTAATATTGGACAAAAAAGTATGAACCATTAAGACAAGTGAAGACAGTAAATGCTCTTTTCTGTGTAATGTAACTAGGAAGTACATATTGAACAGCTTAAGCTGCAGATATCTGGTATTTCCGTTTTCATTTTCAATTCAGTTTCACTCTGTACCATGGAACTTCCACTTTCACTATAACAGGAGGCCATGCTACAAACACAGACTGCTGGAGGTCCAGCTGCAGGCCAGGATAAAAACAAAGCTCCTCACATTACAAAGAAACGAAACCAAAATAATCAAGGTTCCTAAGCAGAATATATGCAATTAAAAGGTATTTCGAATTGAAGTTAGAACACACAAACTTAGTCAAACCTATTTATTTCTTACAGAAAAAGATAAGATTTACTATAGAAAAAGCTAAGATTGGTTGCTGACCAAACACACATCATTCTTCTCTTCCTGCTATCTAATTGTGCTGTGCTTTGTCAGCTAGAACTCCTATTGTCTCTCATGGACCCGTGTAATGAAATTAAAAGTGAAAATGTTTTGTCTTCTCTATCAGCATAGAGAACTAAGGAAACAGTAGTAGCAAAAACTTCATTCCTTTCAGAGGTTCAGGAGAGGTGTTTGGTGTGTCTGGAAAAGAAGGGAGCAACAGAACAGAAAATATTATTTTTGTAGTATTTTACCACTTGAATTCCCCAATGACTAAGGACATTATAACCTAAAAAAACAAAAAACCAAAGCAGCAGGACAACAACCACTTGCCTTCCTTCCTCAAAAAAACACCATTTCAATTATGTTCTCAGAAAAGTTCCTTAGTGAAAAATTTAGTAATTTCATTTGCCAAAAGACAAATCAATATTCAGAATGCCAAAGGTACCCAGGGATGCAGGTACTGTCCCCAAGAGTGACACCCTGTCATCCCACACAGAGAAATGGCTGCTTCTCACTGTGACTGGTGACAAAAATCTCATTAAATCACTTCAAACCCCAAAACTACAACTACAGCTGATCAAAAGTAGAGCAAACTCCTCTCTATGTACTTCTGCTTTAAATGAAAAATGTGGCAACTTAAGTCTGTTAAGAAATGGCCAGAGCTCATTCTATGTGATTCTGCCTATAAAAATACTGTATCCTCACAACCCTAACTGCCTAAATGGTTTTAAATTTTTTAAGATTGTAATTCACACACTACAGTGAATCTGTTTCTCCCCAAAGAGCCTGAGGGGCCCTATGTTTATCCAAATATCTCCCACCTTCTAGGACGTGGGGGAGCATATTCCGATAGTAAATGACAAGTAACTGAACACATTAAGGATAAAGTTTTTTTCACTTGTATTCTGTTCCCTATGTAATGGAAGAATGATGTGCAATTCCACACTTGCAAACCACTGCCTACAGAGAATGTTTCAGGCAGAAGAGTAAAGAGTAAACCAGAACCTTACAAGATTAAGAAAAAATGTAGAATTATTAGTACAAAATGGAGAAGGATGAGGAAACAAAGAAAGAAGCAGTGAACTGGCAAAGTTTTATGTTCCATCTTCAGTAAAACAGAAGAGGACACTCCAACAGAGCATTCAAAAGACTGCAGCTCCCAAAAGGCCATTGCATCCATATCTGCACAATTAAAACTGCAACAATCTCATAAAATATACAGTGAGGTAAAGACTGCTGAGGGGGAAGAGGACATGAAATGTCTACATCAAAACAGAAAAGCAAATAAACTCTATTCTGAATTGGCTTGCTAGGTTTTTCAGATTTGTAATTGTTTTAAACCAAACTAGAGATTTAACTAAAATCTTCCAAATTCAATTTTGAGAGCAATTACATTAAATGTATTTCACCAAGTTATCTTTCACTTTCTTCCATTACTAACCACTTCATTTCTTCTATCACTAAAAGGGGGTCAAATCTGACAATGTGAAAAATTTATGTTTGCAGAAGACAGCATATTTTCATCTTCCTGCCACAATCCATTTTTTTTTCCCCTCAACATGCTTAGATGGGAAAGCTATAAAATAATGTCAAAAATGCTGAAGAAAATCACTGCAGATCTGAAAACTCTTCTGTGCTGGCTGAGGCTGTTTGAAACCACATATTAAGTTTTATCACAATGGGTTTGTTTCCTCCAATTCTTCCCACAAACTCATCTAAAGCAGTGAACAGCAGGTTGAGTATCACCATGCAGGACCCTTCTCTCCAGGAGGGAAAGCAAACAAAGGACAGTAAAATTCATTTAAATTTAGGCAGGGATTGAAAATGTAAGTTGTGGATTTTAAAACAAGACAGAAGTTCAAATTTGTCTTTCAAATCAAGCAGTAAGCTCCTGGTTCCATTTCAATTTTTTTCTTTCTGGCTTTGGTTCCCTCATTAGCAAGTCTCCAGCAGATGAGAAAATTCCATTTAAAAGCTAATCTGTCTACTCAAATCAGCAGTCTTCCTTTACCCAAACATGATATAAGTAAGTATTTCAGACATAAACTTAAGATGGTATTTTAGTAACTAGGACACAACTCTTCTTTCAGAGTAAAGAGCTGAAGAGAAACAGATTCAATCACTCACAGATTCAGTAAAATGTGAGATCTGGAGCCCTTCCCAATCCTTGGTCTTTCTTAAAAATATGGAGATTAGTTTCTTTCAGCTGCTTTATTGAATTTCTGCATTTTCATTTAGAAGACCTCCTAAATTTTAAGTTACTGGCTTATTAATGAAAGGTTCCATGTCTCAGAAATTTAAACTAGATAATGTTTGATCATAATGAATATGCCCACCTTTTGTACTGAGTATTAGAAAAAGATTTCTGCCTATATCCTGTGTATCCAACCTTCACCCACCCTCAAAGGTTTAAACTTTTGATGTGGTATCTGGGTATGTAAGACAGTGTGGATACAAGATGCTACAGAAGTCTGTAAAACATAACTGTAGAGCCATGAGGAACTCAGGCATGAGAAATGATTACTTCTGAACA
The DNA here is from genome assembly GCA_013400575.1 of Peucedramus taeniatus. NCBI lineage: Eukaryota > Metazoa > Chordata > Aves > Passeriformes > Fringillidae > Peucedramus > Peucedramus taeniatus. The sequence goes on from WBNO01009266.1 coordinate 231,162, forward strand.
ATTTCCATATGAACTTCACACAGGATAACAGAATGAAAGCTAAATCATCTCAGCATACCTACAGATTTTCAGAATGCCATATCCATATGTAGCTTGTTATCTGCATGTACCATGTTTCACATTCTTCAAGATCAGAATCTCTAACAGGGCCTTATCTTTAGCACTCTTCTACACCCTGGCAGAGTTTTTCCCAAGACACCTTCTGAAGAGGTATCCTCCTCTTGGCAGCTCACAAACATCCAGGATGGCATGGGTACATGTTCTGAATCCTAATATTGTTAGAAAACTGAAAAACCCAAGTCCAGACAGCACTGTCAAGGCAGAGACTTATCTCGACTTTTTTTTTTTTTTTAATAACAAGTACACTTCTGAAGGCAGCTGACTAAGCTTAAACAGAACAAATGATTATTTGGCATAAAAGGGTTCTATTAGTTAACTAATATTTTGACATAGTCCAAGTACTATTTTGCCTTTAAAATGAATTCCCATATCTAAAGGCAGGCATGAGAACTTTCACAAGTTCTGCTGTTACATTTACCTAGCAGGTCCTCTTCTTCTACAGATGAAATGCCAAATCAGTGGTTAATAAACCTGAGACAGGTGGGAGGAAGACAACCAAGAAAATCCTGAACAGACAGACATTATCTTAACTTGGCAATGCTGAAGCTTATTTCTGAAAAATCCCTTATTTCCAGCAATAAAAATGTACAGAAAACCTGGGAACCCCAACCCCATATGAATATTAAAATAGGGCAATCTTTGCAGTGCAAAATCATGATGCACATAACCAAAATGCTGTCAATTCTACCAGAACTAAGATCCCAAATTGTTTCACTTCATCACAAGCATCCACAACATACACTCAAGCTGACATTTATTTACCAAACAAATAAAACAGCAAAAAATAAACAAAACCAAGCTTTTCTAGCATTAGTTGCTGCTATGAGGTCACAAATTCCCTTCCTCACACAAGCACAGCAGGGCTTGTTTAACAAAGATATAAGCAGGATTCAGTTTTCCCTCTTCCAGTGAGCTTTCAAAATAGTAATTTTCAAAGATAGTCCTGAGAAGGGAATCAATTTCTAATTATTGAAAACATACAGTTTTAGCTACTACTCTTTTATGATACATGGGAGCACAACTCCTGTAGGTACTTTAGGTATCCACAAAAAGCAAAAATATAAGTTAGCCCAGCTGGATCTCTTTATTTATAATAGAGGATGAAAGATGGTAATAGACAAACATAAAATTAGTGTCTGTGGACAAAGATCTCTTCTGGAGAACCTAAAGTTCATCTGCCCTACATGAAATCCACTCTAAACAAGGAAACTTATAAAGGAGGTTGAACCCACAGCTCCAAGACAGATCAAAATATTTTGCTTTTGCTACTTTGCCTAAGGGTTACTACAAAATAGCTTTCTTTCTTGACAGAAGGGGGCTATAAGGGCCAGAAATTACATCTGGTACAGATCACTAATGTTTCCCAAATATCTGCCTGTAAAATCCATCCAAGTAACACAACCCTGAACTGCAGATCTAACTCCTTGCTACATGTGAGACTTACACATGCATTATTTTGGTTAAGCAGAACACTGAGCAGAGCAACAGAAAGGCTTTGCCATATCTTGGACTAAAAAAACCCCAGTGAAATAAGCAGTAAATTCCTTGCCAAACCAACCTATAGTGGTCAATATATGAGGAGGAGAAGGCAAAGCTGAGATTTTAAATCATTTAAATCATGACATTACCTGTGCAACAACTGAGAATAAATCTGGTCAGCTTAAAAAAACAGAAACTGCCATTAATCTCTCAACACCATCTGCTGCTGACATGTAAAGGGAAGTTAGTTCTTCCAAAGATGGTTTACTCACCACTTTACTTCATCTGTCATGTCCACCATAATGCCCAAAAGACCAAAATAAAATAGAAAAGGCTCTGGAACGCATGAACCAATGATAAATACGAAAAAATGCAAGAGATGCTGACATTCTTTGAGTTTGACTTAGCTACATCTGGTCAGCTCTTTTCAACAGAAACCTGTCTCAGTGTTCAGAAGCAGTCAGAAATCAATCATATGCTATGTATTATTTATAATGAAAAAGAATTAAATTGAGAACAATATAGAAAATCATTAGCATGCCACTGTATGCATTCACAAGACATTTATATTTTGAATGTCCTCTACTGTTCTGGTTCCTTATTCTAAAAAAAACCACATGACAGCAGAACCCAAAGGGCAGCACAGTGCAGAAACAGGATAACACGAAGCAGCATGCTGGAGTTGCTTCTATAATATGTGGAACAACACACCAGTAGTGGACAAGCTGAAATTAAAAACAGAGCAGGTTTGTGAGAAATTTACACAACAACCAGTAACAGAAGTCCATGATCCCTATTTCTATTATTATGACAGAATCTAGCAAAAGTAGGCAGCAAATTGAAAAGGTGAAAGAGCTGCTTTACTGCCCTGTTACTTAATGTACTGGATGCAAAAAGCTCACACTGCTCCAAAAAGAACCCGAGGTCTCCTTCCATGAATTTAGCCATCTACAGCCATTAAATACAGAGTCACCAGCTCCAGAAACCTCTGAGTCACAAACTGCTGGAGGCTGAATAGATTCAAAAGGAGCATCACTCTATGATTTGTAATATCTGTACTCTCCATCATGCCTCCTCCACTGAACCCTACCCCGAGCTGAGGTGCTGAATTAAAGGGCTCCTTGATCCAACTTGGTAGTGCTATTCTTAGATGGTACTTTTGTCAACACTTCAAGATATTATTTCATATTTGATTTGGATTCTCCCACCAACGTCTTTATGAAGAGAGAGGACAAAAATGTATTTAGGCAACACTTATTGAGACAACAGTTTTACGTAAAAGATGTTCTTAATTCAGCCACTTTTACATACAAGAACAGGAAGTCTGGTATGGAAAGCCTGAACAAATACTCAGATTTTCTGCAATTAATTTTGCAGCCATTCTAAGAATACTCACAGCTTCTAATCTCCCTTCTAACCAGTATAGTGCTGTAGGCTTTTTAGTGCTTCTTAAAGAACAAGTGGTTCTTTAAGATACTTTTCCAATGAGGCATTAAGAAAAAACAATTTAAAGTACTGAAGTAACAATTACTGCTGCACATCATGAGCTGCTTAGCACTAACAAGTTCTCAAGGCTTAGCTAAACTTAATCCTTTACTAAGGGCTAATGCAAAACAGTATTTCAGAAACTCTTCCAAAAAGGGTAAGAACTTATTTCTCTTGTTCCTAAAGGGATCACCCAGAAAAGATTTTTAAGATTACTCCTTCTCCTTAGGGACCCTGGTGACATCAGCCAGACATTCTGTGTTATCACTCGCCTGAAGACAGGATCTAATACCTCAAGACAGTCTATTGAAAAGGAAAAAAAAAAAGAGTTCATTTTATCCTACAACTACAGATCCTGACTCCTGTGGTAGCTTACAGTAACTGTACTTTACCAGGAATTCCTAACAACTGATGATAAGAAACAATCACATCCTTCCCCTGAAAACACATACTTAATTTTACTTGCTTTTATTTTTGAAATCAAGACAAAATGAGCTATCTTGAGATCTGAACCATCTACAATGGGATAATAAAACATTTGATGAACTCCATTCTACAGTATTATGAAGGGTACTTGTTGTTTTGTGCTGGACTCTACTGATTAGATGCAAACATCAGAGAAATATCACCTTCAGTGGTCCCCTGTATTTAGTTACCACAGACAGAATTAGAAGATCATCCTCAGACTGTTTTAGTTCTACCCTTACTGGGTTTTTAAATCTTTGCCAGTATTGGATATAATGGAGCTAGCCAGAAAGTTTTTCTCTGTGAACAAGAAATGGCAACATAAACATATGACAAGGACTAGTGGAATTTCTCCAGCAATTTGCAATTGCCCCCCATGCAGCTACTGCAAGGTCATTATAGGCCATATCCTGCAGAGAGAGAGTAAAAACCTGCCAAGTTTCTGGTATAATACTAGAAGAGAACTACAAGAAAAGTGGATAGGAAGCCATGTGGAAGGTATAGTTTTTATATCATGTACATGTATTACACAGCTGGAAACCTAAAATAGCAAGTAGAGCAGAGTGTGGACTTCCAGGTTTGTTCTGGACATAGTGCTGCTGCTTTTGGGAGCTACTGCACCCGTGCTGGGAAAGCAGGCCAGGAAGCCCAGCCAAAAGGGCAAACTGCCACTTGTAAGCCCATCCCAGCTTCTGCAGAACGAGCTCAGATGTGCCAGGATCACAGACTGGGCTACTCCCACAGTGAGGGAGCACAGACCTACCCTGGGACCCCCAGCACGAGAGCTGCACATTTATGGACTCTCTGTTTACTGTACAGAAACTCTGCAATGCTCTAGGGATCATACTGGATTTCTTCATATTAATAAATGAAATAAACCTCTGCCATTCTCCTCCTAACAGGATTGCTTCACTTCTAGCACAAGCAATGAGTAAGAAAATCTCACTCCTCACTGGTAGCGAGAACAGTGACTGGAAAAGCAGTCAGGACAAATCCCAATCCCAGGGCACCCTGGCACAGGAGCAGCTACAGGAGCCCACGAGTCTGGCATTGATTCAAACCCCTAACATGTGATACCCACCACCCATAACACGGAACATCCAGGGGTGCAGTGCCTTGGCTTTAAAGTTGTGAAACCAACCCTTATCATGAGAGGCCTGGATTTTAAAATAAACTCCTCAGGTGGAGAGAAGAAGGGCGAAAAGAGAGAGGGGAGGAGGAAAGAGCCACAGAGTGTCCCACTTCATCTCCTTTACCCTGGGAAAATGAAAGCAGTACAGCTGTTTCTCAGAGGCCTGGAAAAGCTGGTGGTTATCAACAGAAATCTAACTCACATCAGAGCTGGGCAGATCACATTTATTCCCAGCTGAAAACTAACTCGCAGACAATGTTTTAAATAGCCTTCATTTCTGTTAACAAAAAAATGCCTAAACAACAAGAACACCCAACAGCAGAGCACTGGAACATTTGTTACATGATACGCCTCTCACCTCAGTGCAATACTAATCTGCTGTGCCCATCAGACAGAGATATAATTACCCTACACAAAAGGCAGCATTTGAAACATGGGGATTTTTGCTAAATCAAAAGAGCAAGAGGCTGGACAACAAGAAATTGAGAGAGAAACCAGATGAAAAATAAAACCAGACTAACAGGTTCTGCATTAACTCGTAACCTACAATAAACAGGTATCTGAGAGGAAAATAATCAGCTTTTACTCTAAGGATATTTACCTAATTTCCACTTTGCAGCCACAATCAGCTACATAAAACCACAGTGTGATGCACAAACATTAAGGCTTTGGATGCTGGCCATGGAGTTTCAGGCTAGAGCCTGAAACCAAAGAACACTGATACTAAGACATTACAGTTATCATCACAGAAAACACATGTATGTCACAAGCCTGACAAGTACAAGTGGACAAACATTTGAAAAATCTCCTTCACATGTTCCCTCTTATTTGTTTTTCCTTATTTTATATCTGCACAGTTGCAAACCCTCCCTGTGTAAGAAAGAAAAGCCCAAGTTTTTTTACAATCAAGGAGTTATATCATAAAATAACAGCTTGCAACCTTTAAATGCTTCTCCTTTTGACCTTTGTGCTTTAAAGTGCACTATGCTGGGAAAAAAAGAAGCCAGAAGTGTGACCCTCTGTTTCAAAGTCTCTGAAAAGAACAGGGCTGCAATATTGCAAGGTCTGAGATCAAGCAGGTGGTTGCCTTGATTGGGTAGTTTGGTAGCTCAGGGGTTTGGCACAGGAGCAAATAACCCTATCACTCACCAGCCACTGAGCCCCAACTCTGGAAACAGCATTGATGTGGTTTTCTCCTGACCATTTCTGCCCAAAAGACAACTCAAAAAAGCCAGACAAACCTTTCTTTTCATTTTAAATGAACTGCACACCAGGAAAAATTAAAGGCCACTCTCAGTGGACAACGAATGTAAAAAGCTTCAGAACAAACTGCATAGGTGGACATATTAAATATCACCTCCTCTTTCTGAAAAAAAACCCCAAACTATCAAATCCACACAAATATGCTCCAGCTGTCAATGCTATTAAACATGCCACCTTTTAGTCCAATTTATCCTTATTAACAATGACCTGGACAAAGAATTACTCAAAATATCAACTCTGCCCATACCTTTTACCTCTGAGTAATGATTCAGAAAAGTCTGAACCAGTTAGCATTAAAATAGTCTCCTTAACTAAATTAAGGAAAACAAAGTATTGAATAACATTCCTGAAAACATGAGTATTGATAATTTTAGGATAAATTATACATTCAAACAATAAACAAATTATAAATATTTCTGATACCTAGAAACACATTTACACAGTTCTGTGAACTCATTTATTATTTAGTTTTATTGAAAAGAACTGTAAAAAAATCAGCAATACAGCAGCTGTATTCTTCTTTGTATGTGCTACCTTGGAACAAAGTAACAATCACCAGGGCTGTGTTAATGGTAGGACTGGATGGTCTTGGAGGTATTTTTCAACCCACAATTCTATGATTAACTGCAGCTGACAGAAAACCATAACATACATTCTGTGTTTAAGGTGTGCAAAACCAGGACCTTTTAACAATCCAAAGCATTCATTAACATCCACCATTGTTATACAACACCATTCTGAATTATTCAATGAGAAACTTAATATACACAGAAGTATCCCTGCTATGTAGGGTTTTCCCTCTGAGATAAAGTTATTGCAAACCACATTCCTTTAAATGAAGTCTAGCAACAAAAGCTAAATAAAGGGGGAACAAGGCTCCCAGCAGCATTCTTATTTACAACTTGGTATGGCAAATTAAAAAGCGTTTAAACATTTCTGACAATGTTTAAAAGAAGTAAAAAACCAAAGAGCTCGACCACAAAATTAATGACACCAAATACAAGATCTAGATATTTTCAATTAAAACAAGTCACTGAACCCAGTGATAGCAAGCAAAACCAGCTCTTTTCAGATGACAAACAGGCATAGGGACTAAATTCCAATTGCCAAAATCTGATGGCAAAGAGGTCGGCTGATCAGCCAACTGACTGCTGAGTACATTTTTCTTTTCATTCAGAACCAGAAATAAAGAAAAAGGTAGGTTTTTTTTTCTGAAACATCTGCTTATTATGAAGCCAGAATACCTCATTCTCCAGGAGTTAAAGACCACCTCTAAATGTAGAGGCCTCTTCAGCTCCCTTGCTCAGGTGCACATCCTGAATAGGTCTTGGCTGCATGTCTAGAGGAAGTTTCTGTTTCACACATCACATATTTCCAGATGCCCTGATTTGCTCTGGAGACTTAATTTACTGGTATGGAAACCGAATTTATGAGGTATTCCTACCCTGGGGAAGAAGCAGGTAGCAAAACTAGAGTGCAACTGTCCTTTGTTGAGACAAAGAGGCACAGAAAATCACTCCCTCTGTTTGTGGGAGGCACCTACTAAATACGTGAAGATGAGCATACAAACACTGCAATTCCTGTATGATGAACAAACCTCACAAAACACAGAAAACAAAAAAGTACTACCTTCTTTTCAGTGGTGCTTGAAGTCTTTGATACTAACGCTGACTCAACAAGACCCTGCTCAAGTAAGGAGTCATATTTTATGCTTCTTTTTCTGCTTCTCCTCTCCTTGTTTGCTGGCTTTTGTTCATTTTCCTCTGACTGAGACACATCTGCACCATTGTCTCCACAAATGGAGGACTCAAAAAGAGGCTTCCCATTCATGTAGGTTTTAGTGATTTTCAGCTTTATTTCTGGAGAGCCATTCTTGATAGGAGTAGTGTTGGGGGGTGTTCCAACTCCCTTTATTTCCTGAGGTTCAAAGCGCAGCTTGGCATCTTGGGCCCCGGACTCACCATTAAACACCCGAGAGGTCAGATCTTTCAATTTATCAGCTGGAATAAATGGAAGAGTCTCATGGCCATTATATTTTTGCATGACACCTTCCTGTAAAGTGGCAGAAAGTTGTGCTTTGCCCAAGTAGACAGAACATTCACGATTCACTTCACAATTCTGAGGTTTCCCATTGGTATTTCCAAGGATCTCTGGTACCTGTTTCATTTTGATGCAGTTAATTTTTTGAGTTAACAGTTGAGAACTTCTTTTGATGCTAAAGTCCATTCAGCCCAGATGTTTCCAGTCTTACACTGCTATATTAAGACAAAAAGACAAAAAATATTTTTAATAAGAAATGTCAAAGCTATTAAGTATTCAGAGAGACGTCAGCACTAATATAAAACTCAATGTACTTCATTAGAGTTTTACTAAGAAAAAAGCATTGTTTACAATCTTCAGATGCAAAATGCCTCAGTATCTGTTAATATGCATTACAAAAAAGTCCAAGAAAAACAGATCTATGAATCATCACTTTTATTAAATCGAAAGTGGAAAGCAAAATCACAGCTCTCATTTTAACCATTTGTTAACCATCTACAGCATGAATCTTGCCTACAATAGTTACACAAAGGTATTGCACTATACAAAACAAGTAATAGGTTAAACCTAAGATAATATCATTAGTAACAACATAAACCAGATGAGTTTATCTCCAAGAGGTTGTGCCAGCACAGAAACCCCACAGGCTGTGTTCCTGTAGCACCTACAGCAGGGACAGCAGCAGCACAGGCTTCCCTTCCTCACTCTACAAACAGACCTTCAATCGTCCATCAAAACACACCCCCTGCAGAAACAGTACAGCTCACGCAGTCTCCAGACATCTCCCAAAGCATTCTGGCTGTAAGAACGAATAAAGAGTGAGCCTTTTGGCCAGGAACACCAGCCCACTGGGAAACAGCTAATTCTTCAGTGACCATACTGGACGAAATCTAAATTATCAAAGCAACTGCTGAAATTTCAGATTTTTCATGGCAACAATATCATCTAACACCCACTTTTCATACAGAAATTTGCAAACATGCTACAAGCTAAAACTGCACTATTTTCTGCCCTAAGCAGGTTCTCCAGGGGTTCTAAAATCTAACCCTGCCTATTTCAACATTATACCACTGTAGCAAACAATCAATCTGGCAGAATGACTCCTTTGTGCTCCTAAACCAGGCAAGATGATGGTTTCAGTTTTTAAAATTCACATGCACGGATTCTTCATATTACCAGGTCCAGTATATACATGATATAGAAAAATGCACCATCATAAACATTATGAAAGCTCAGCACAATAATCATCATATCCATGCTCAAGGTAACCAATTTCATATATGATTAAGTCCAAGGACTGTCACATCGAATGAAAATTTCATCAAATCTAGTCTCATGTGCTTCCAAAAAAGTGCAGTAAAAACCATGATGAATAACTATTGAATTGTCAGTTGCTATGGGAGAAATCATTTCTGAATCTTACCTTGTTTATTAATGCACATGGTTACAATGCTTACAACTGGCATATTCCTCCAACTTGCATTTTTGATAGCTCTACATCAGGAGTAGTAATGTAAACATGTTCATAACTGAGCACTGCTCTAGCCTGGCCAAGCTTCTTAAGGATGTCAATTCAAAGCAGCTGACGAACATGAAACCTTTTCATTTACAAAGATGCAGAAAAAAAAAAAAATCATAACTCCATCACTCCTTAGCAAATGGTCCCATCTCCCTAACATGCTGCTCTAAAATATCTACAAGATAAAAGGGTATCTTTCCACACAAGCTATATAGACTCATTTGAGAGATAAAACCTTTCTCCCTCCAGGCACAAATAGCAGTTTAAATATTTGGCATTAAGCAAGGCAAGGACAGCAAGTGTACCTGGACTCAAAAGTGAATCTGCAACAAAAAAAGTTCTAATCTTTCTTTAGCCAGATGAAGTCTGAATTACCAATAAAATCTCTGATAAAATGAGTATAAAGCAGCCAACTATATTAACTCTTCTTAAGAGGAATCAGAGATAAAAGGAAACTCAAAACTCAACCAGAACAGAATAAATTACTAAACCTAAAGAGAACTCATGTCCTTTCACAGTATCTTCTCTGAAAACATGGACATGAGACAAACTCTCCAATCCAATTAATAACGTGACAGTGTTTCAAGCTGTGATTCAGCAGATTTAACTGAAATCACATTTCTCTTACGAAACAACTGGTGACAAATTCTATAAATCTCTGGGCAAAAGGCAAACCTGCTGGGAAGCATGTCACACAGAGTGCAAAATTCCTTAGAAAAACCGCCAAAACCACGAACAAAAGCACCAAAACACCAGAGTGTTGCTAAATCTGTACTTCCTTTCGAGGGATTTTTAGTGGTGCAAACCAGGGATTGGATTTGGGCGCCGAAGTTCCGAATTGCCCGGGGGGCAGAGAGCGGCTCCGCGCGGCCGCAGCGCCCTCCAGTGGGCGCCGGGCTCGGCGCGGCTCAGTTCTAGGAGGGCTCCATTAACTGCGGATCAGGGCATGGATTTCTGCATCGGGACATCTGCATCTGCTAATCCACAGTTCTATCTGTGCTGCTGAATAATAGTAACTCTTACTCTCGTCACATCCGTGTTGAAGCTGCAAAGCCATCAAGCTTGAGGCACACCTCCAAAAAGCAGTAAATAATCCAGTCAGGCTGTGTTACTGGTGCGCTCGATCTCAGGACACTGATGAATTAGAATGGGTATCTTAAGAAAGTCAAAACACAAAAATCGCCATAGCCACAGAATAACTTAGGCTGGAAGGGATTTCCTCAGATCATCTATTCCAACCCCTTGCTCAAGCCAGATCAAACTTCTCAAGGCCTTGTCTGAACAATGACCCACAGATAACCAAGTTAAAAGCTATGGCTTAAAAAAATCAAGTTATTCTCTTTCTCGCTGATAAAACTAACAGTACACACTTCATATTACAAAAAAAAACCAAAACAAAACCAACCAACCAAAAAAGAAACCTAAAAAAAAAAACCCCAAAAACCAACCAACCAAAACCTCCCCCCCAAAAAAACAGAAAAAACCCTCAAAACAAAACAAAAAGACCAATAAGTGAAAGACCCTGAACTTCTAGCAGTTACCGTGATTTGCCCGATCCATCTGAAGATACACAGATTTCAAGAACTTCAGTGAGTGAAGGTTCAGTTAATGATTCTCACTAATACAGGTCACTAAAACCAGCTGAAAGCACTGGAAAAGGTTCCTAAAATCACTGGAGCCTAGAGACAACAAATCCAGGAGTAATACTGGTAAGAGGAAGTTAATGTACCCACAGCAATCCTAAATGGGAAAATGAAGACAAAGACAGTAATTTGAAACTGTAAGATATCAGAACCAGGAGATACAGATTATAAAACATGGGAAATAGACCATGTTTGTACAAAGATTTAATGGAAGCAAATGAGTAGAGGCTTAAAGTAAGAGGCAGAATAATGGGCTAAGATAAGAGATGTGAGTACCTAACAGAAAATATAATCCCATGGGGAGATGAGACATGTAGACAGCAATTGGCAGGTTAGTCACCATCTCTAGGACAACCAGCAGGATGGAAATTAGATACACATCTCAGTCAGTCCTCCTTGCAAAAAATAAGCTACATTGTGGGGTCTGGGTAAAAGAGAGAAGTTAGAAAATCTACACATGGGAATAACAAAGGGTTTCAGGAAAGAAGATCAAAATTGAAGCCAGGTACATTATGCACCACCTTTACTATACAAAACTTCACAGTAACACCATAACAAGAAGAAAAAGGACCAGGCCCTTCGTGAGAGGAGGACACAGAGCAGAAAATAAGAGGCAAGGAGAAAATAACCACCAACCAAGCAGTGCTGCTGTGAGTTTGGAATTAATGCAAGGAGATCTAGAAGACAAGATATGAAAGAATGAAATAAGATAAATCACAGGCAAGATCTGGTTGATTCAAGTTGTAAGACTAAGGTCCTGAAGCAGCTGAGCACACAATTAGATTTGGTAGCTAAAATCAAGTGCACTCATGCTGGACCACAGTATCACACAGAAGCAAAAGCAATGCCTTATCTTTTTCCAGACTCTGTATCTATTGGAAAGGGAAAGTGGGGGGAGGGCAGGGAAAGGAAGGGGACAAAAGCATCACACGCTGGTAGCAGCTAATGAGCTTAAGCCAGCATCGTCCCATACTGAATGTCTGGTGACCCAACAAGTACCATTTTCATTAACAAAGGAGAGAAAAAACATTATAACCAGGAGTCTGCTGAATAAACATGGTATTTTGGCTTGTGAACAAATAGCTTTCAGTATGGAAAAGAAGATTTCTTATCAGATGAGTGTCTCAAGAATTTTTAATCAGACAATGACAACTGGACAATCCTTGCAGTGGCTTTGTACACATTTTCATACTAAAAAAACCAGGTTCTATATAAGGCAAACTATCTTGCAGACATTTTAAATCATGCATTAATTACTTGAAAGTTCATCATCTGACAGGAGTCATGAGTCAAATACAGTTACTGTGCATGTCAGATTCCTCCTTCACTGGCCAAGCCACTATCATTTATGTGATATTTATTAGCCACTTCTTCCACATCTGCTGTAATTTCAGAGATGCTTTTCTGGTGTGTCAGAAAGAATGGAGTACTCCATTCCTTTCAATCCTGCCAAAGGGAGGGAACTGAGTAAGTAACCACCAACAAGCACCTCTATCAAATAACACTTTTGTTTTGTCTAAGGGTTTTCTTACTCTGGTGGATTACTCTGGGCAGGCACAGGGAGGTGGAGGAAAGAAGGGGAGGATGACACACCTCAATACAAATTCACTCTAAGAGAACTCCATCCACAAAAGCTATTTTTATTCCTTACAAATCAGGCTTTCAGCTGTCACTAAAAAGCTAATAGATGGCTGCTGCTTTTTTGTGTTAAGATTGCTTTCTATTAAGTGTTCTCCATTGTCTCATCAATTTTAAGACAAAAGGTTATTCCTATTTTCAGATCAGAATGAGAGAAAATACTTAACGAGATTAAGGTTACAACACTTTTTTTTGCTAATACATTTGAAAACTTGAGTATGCTTACTTATATTATCTTGTATAAAACTCCTAAAATATCAAGTAGGAGTAGGTAAGTATTTACTATAGTGTAGTACACTGTAACTGTTCTTCACTGCATTAAAACAATGAAAAATTGCTACAGGATCTAAACAGAATTTTATTTTAGAAGAAAACACAACTAAAAATTATACTGCAAGATTGGCCAAAAGTTGTCACAAACCAGTTCTAGCCAGAAAATTCAAAAGCAGCATTGCTCATGAAGAAAACCTTTGCTGTAGTAGCTGAGATAGAACTGAAAATAAATATACCAAACCCTTCTAAAAATTTATGAGTATTAGGAAATTTTTTAAAAAAGCATTAGTCCAAAGGAGATGATTTTTTAATGTAAAAGCACCCGCAGTAAAGACTTCATTAATCTTACAGTAGATATAACAAGATAAAGCACATTCTGAAAACACTGTGAAAAAAGTTGGTGTACTTACAGTTGCACTTACTACCCAATGTTACTTGCCACCAAATATTTTTTTTGGGGGGGGGGGGGAAGTATCCATCTTTTAAAATTTGTTTTGGATTTGCTTTTCTTTCCCCGATGGATAAAATTTCTGAACTTTAATGTCACAGCCTATTTTCATGAACCAAAACAAGTATTTACTGCCTTCTTATCAAGACAAGAGGTAATACCAACTCGTACATTTAAAACCTGTAGAATGGAAAGCAATTTCTTCCCTTAAAATGCCACTTGCTACTGCAGAAAGCAAGCTTACAAAATGCATGGACTTGCTTTCTTCTTCTTCCTTGGGAAAAGCTTTTGCAACCAACCCCTTTATGTGGACAAGGCTACAAGATTCTGTAAGATGATTCCTCTCCATGAGTTACTTTTCCTAAAATCACAGAAATGTTTTTTTCCACTGCTGCAGAAATTTAATGTTGTCAGTTCCACACATGCTGCTGGAGGTGGGTGAAACAATGAGATACATTTGAGTAAAATGAAATTCTTCTAAGATGTTGTAATTCTGTCTGAAGAGAGACTACACATACCACTGTAGTGGGACCACAGATCAAACAGAAAAGAATGGCTTCTCCTCTGCACATAAGCAGGGAGGAACTGGTGCCTAAAATGGTAGGAACTAGTGAATATACCATCAATATTTAATAAATACAAAAAGGCAGCCCCCAAACCTGAGACTTTTCTGAGCTCCAAAGGGAATGGTCCCTCTCTAGCAAAATAAGACTCAACAATTCAATATTTCCTCAGTTTAGGTCTTTGCTCACCAAGGAAATGTCTCTTCCTGTATTTCAGGCAGGTCAGAGTTGTGCACCTGGCATCTACATAGCTTGGGAACAAATAATCAAACACAGTCACACAATCTCAAACAGTGCAGCACTTCAGTGCAGAGTTCCTTATTTATACTGCTTTTTTACCTGGTCTAACACTACTTTAATTTCCCATACCTTTTTTAATACCACTGCTTTTTTTTGTCAGCATCTCACCTCTACTCCTTGCATCACACTCTCAGGATCTGGATCCTCTGGCTTACATAATATTCACTGCAGCAGACAAGCAAACTATAATCTGTTTCCTCTTCACTGTGGTCAGTGATTCTGCTCTAATTCCCATATGTAGTTGTGACAGTACAGCAATTGCCTGAAGCTTCACCAAGAGAATCATGAAAATTTCTGATAGTTCAAATTCTGAGGAAACTCAAGGAATGGAAGATCAAACCTGAGATGACACCACAAAATGTTACAGGCAATGAATCAAACTGCAGTGTTAACAAGATGTTATCTGCTACACCTCAACGAAATCAGTGCTTCCCAGATCTGACCAGACAGCAACTAACTCTAATCCAGAGGCTACAATCATTTTGCCCAGACCCTGACAAGTCTGCTATCTTTGTCGACCCCAGCATTAGAACCTGTTCATCCAAGTGGGTGCATTTAAATGCCAGAAGCACACTTGGTGCACTGGAATCATTCTAGGAAGTGGCAGTGACACTGGAGATATGTGAGGCTTTGCCAGCACTAAGAAGGCCCAGCTGTATGTACACACAGAGGGCATAATAATCCTGGAGCAGCATTTGGCCACATCTGTTGTTTACAGAAGCAGCAACACATTGCACTCATAATGCACCTCTCTGATGTGGACAGGTAATGTGTACAAATAGCTGATTTCTTTCACCCAGTACCTTCAGCTTCACATCTCATAGCATTAGGTAAAGATCTGGAGGGTAAAGGTCACAGGTAATTAATCCTGACTCCACAGCACTACAGAATTTAACTTACAGATATGCACCATTCACTAAAAACTCCACACATCCACATCTGAACATAACTGACTATAATGTGATCCTGGCTATACTGTGCTAATTCTGATTTAATTCACACAGACCATAACCATTTACATGCAACTACATTAATAATTCTACCAATGTATTACCTTGAGGCAAAACACACACACACAGAGGGAACTGGCAGATGTATGCCAGGAACACTCAAACAAGGCCTGAGACTTCAAACATTAGACACTCTTCAAACAAATCCAAATACTTGCTATGAAGTGGCCTTTCTGGTTCGGACATTACTTGAAGTATTTCCCTGTGCTGGAGCTTTACCATGCTCCTGCCAAAATGCATTACCATCATTCTCAGGGCTCTTAATTCCTTTTTTATTTCTTTAGCTACATCTGCATCAAAAATCTCTCAGAAAGTGATTAGTGTAACTTTAGAGGTAAAAGGTCTGGAATTTGAGTTTTAAGTTTCTTAAAGCAGAAGATAGCTAAGTAGATATAATGTGCCTTACCCATTCCACTTCAAGACAGAAAGATAAAACACTTCCCTGTCTAACAAACCAAACCTTCCTGTCCATTTTCCAAAACTTCTGTGTAGAGAGGTTTGCAGTGGGTATCTCCTGTAATTTTTTTGCTTTCCTTTCAGCACAGTACTAGCTTTGTGCATTACTTCACTGCCTTATCAAATTTAGTTCTTTGGACAAATGCTTTGTACATACTTGTCATGGGAAAATCTAGTTCTGACTGTAGAAATAAATAGTGTTAAGCAATTGTAGCTGCTCTCCTTACTTGCAGGGTTTCTGAAGGCTCAGCTATCACTACCATTCTGAGCCAGGCTTTCACCTGATGTACAGATATTGCACATGCACTTTCAGCTACACATTTTATGACTGGAACTTGTTTTTTGCACTAAGGCTGAATTTCAGTCACATTCCACATTTAATCCCAGCATTTGTTTCTAGTTTGTTCAGGAGTGCTACTATAAACCAGCTTCTGACAGTCTGCATTTTGCACTCACAGAAAAATGACAACATTATTTTCATTCTGAAGTAACTGATTGAAAGTTGTTGGCAACCACCCCATATAGGGAAATGATCCATATTCACATCTTTCACCCTACACTGTTCTACAAGGTTCATACTTTGGCTTAAATCCCTCTGGCTTTATTATCAGACTAGAATCTAGGCATTCTTTACTACAGAGATAACTCCTCAATTTAGATGTTTCAGAGTGCCAGTGTAGTCAGGGTCTTTGCTCCAATGGAATCCCACTAAGGCTGGCAAGTTCCACAATTGATTTATTATCTGATATGTGATCTTGGGAACCTCAGCTCCAGAGACTAACCCATGCCACAGCATGAACATTTACACTTCTGCTTATTAGAATGAATAAATATGTGGAATGGTTCCCAAACAGCATGACAGAAGGCTCCATTACTACATATTCTTTCTAATGCTTCTTTTATTCTTTAATCAGTAGCTTTTCAAAATATTTCAAATTTCATTTAAATCACATTTCTAATGAGATCTTCCCTAACCTCAGCCTCCTCTCTTAAAGATATTTTTGTCACAGAATATCTCATTTCTGCTCCTTTGTGTATCTCTTGTTTACTATGGCAGAACTCAGAGAACAGAACTCACTCCTGTTATGTTCTTTTAACTCTGGCAAATAAAACATGGAATTCTGATCTTAGCCCTCAAGGCCAAATATGTTTGAAGATGATTTGTATACCCTGAGTTTGGCTTAGCTGGTTGGAGCATGGTGTTAATAACCCCAACATTGTGGGTTCAGCCCCTGTACAGGCCACTCCCTTCAGTGTTCAACTCAATGGTCCTTGGGGGTCCCTTCCAACTCAGAATACTCTATGATTCTGTATAAAACACATTTTTAATGTGTATTTTAGCATGAATGTGAGATGCTAATATTTTAGTATTATGTATAAGGCACAAGCCAAAGGGATGTCACAAAGACAGTTAAATGGTGATCACTGCCAACAGAACAAGACTTGCTTGTGCTTCTCCAAAGAGACACAGAAAATCAACAGTATCCTTCACAGACAGCAGAGGAAAAATGGCAAAGCTTCTATGAAAATCAAGTTCAACAGCACATCATGCTGCATTTTTCCAGTCATTTGCCACCTATGTTATCCTTACCCCAAATAGGAATATAAAATAGCTCCAATTTGTGCTGGGGAGCCAAATACCAAAGTTCAAAAGAAGATCAAATTGCTATCTTGCACCAAGATGAAAATAGGACAAGTTAAAAGGATGGGAACAAAACTAGAAATAGTGCCATCACCTGTTGAGCAATCCTTGCAATTTAAAACATGCTTTAAGTCTCATATATTTTACTAGTTTCACAATAAGTCATATACGAGAACCTGCATCAATGGTGCCCCAGGGCAAAGTCATTTTGCCCAACATATGAGAACTGTGAAGTACATTAGGTTAGTACTTCACTTTTCCATACTCACTAAGTGCAATCTGATTGCTGTGAAACATTCAAATACATTTTCAAACACCTACTTTCCACACGTAGCTCAGCACACCATGGTACCATTAGAACAACTTCCATGCAAAGGCATTATTTCTTAACATTAGCAAGGATAGTACAAATCTTGCTTTTGGTTCAACCATGATTCACAGGTATTTGTTTATTGCACACAACATGCATTTTAAAAAATTAATTTAATGTTATAATCTACTGTATGCTTTGGATAGAAGTTGCTTAATGAATGTACCAGAGAGTCAATAGATTATCTGGTGCTAAAGTTTAGAGCTGTTTGTCAGGAAGGTTAATGCACAGTCCACCATTCACTATTTATCATTCCAAGGTATTAATATAGATTAGTATATATTCCTGTTCACCATGAACTTTGAGTATCTTTGTAGCTTGCTATTCAACCAAAAGGGGAGCAGAGAGGAATATGGTCTGCATTTTCCTTCTACATATTCCAAGAACTTCTCTTCCTGCTGATGCTGGAAAATATAAATTAACTATTAGAGATGTTGCCAAATTTGATAAAAACATTAGAAAAAAAAAAACACCCTGATTTATCATTTTAGCAATTTCTGTCAGGAAAAAGGCAAATACATTTATGCAACTACCTCCAATGACTCCAGGTCATAGAGAAGCTCATTTGAAGGTGCAATAAAGGCAGAAAATTTAGGTAGTTTCTCTCTTTTCCTTCAAAAATGTTATTAGAATCAAAACCTTTAATTGCTACCATTAACTGTATAAAATAGCTGACTGACCCATTCAAATAGCCATGTGAATTTAAAACCAGCAGTGACTATTGGCACATCAACAAGGCTGTCCTTACCAGCCCCCTTTCTCCCAAGTTCTCTGCAATCATGCACCAAAGGAAATTTGGACTCACATGTCAGCTGTGATGAGAAATTATTTTCTCTCTTCACTTCACCACCTGAGCACTTATCCTGGTGCTACGTTCCATCTCCACTTCCCATTTACACCACCAAGATTCTAGTACATCCTTGGTGAAGGCATTTCTCAAAGCTACAGCCGAACTGGGAAATGATGTTCCCTAGAAACATGGGACTTACTGATCCACTGAGATCCACTTGAGATGGGGCTCTGAGCAACCTGGCCTAGTGAAAGGTGTCTCTTTCCCTGGCAGGGGGGTGGAACTAAATGATCTTTAAGGTCCTCTCCCACCCAAACCATTCTGATTCTATGATCTCCGTTCTTCCTTCATCCCAAGGCTGGATTTGGAAATTACACCAGATCTATATCATCTACTCAACCATAAGGCAATTTCAATTCTCTTTGCAGGAAAGTAATGAAAGAGCTCAAATAGTATAGCTACAAACACAGTACTAAAACATGTAGCCATCATCTATGGCATTATTATTAGTCCCACCCAAGCAGCTCTTTACTCATGCCTGATTAGTGACTGCTAGGGAACCTCTTGTTTTCAGCAATACCACTTAATGGATGCTTCTCACTGTGCAGCACACTGCTCTCGAGGAGAGGTTTAATTTTTTTTCCCAGAAAAGGCTTGGCCCTTTACCTTGCTCTATACAGGAAATATGTGCAATTTTCATGCATTAAACCATCTTCCATGCTTAAAACCTAAGAAATGTCTTGTGGTTATATAAGCAGGAATGACCAGCAGTGACCAAATTGCTGCAAGAATGCTGTTTGTATCTTCTGCTCATCACACACCAGATCCTTGATACAGGAATGTGAGCAGAGCAGGTGAACATTTATGCACATGGAGCCCCAATGCAGTCAATAGGCTTTGATCGACCACAGGGAAACACTCACATTTATCAGGCTGCAGAAACAAGACCTCGCTGGGGAAATGTACTGACACTGGTGGAACAAAAAGCAGGCTCAGTGCAACAGTGAGAGGTGAAAGGGCCACAAACAGGACACTGAAAAACAATCTCGTCTTGCCATTCCTTTGCTATTTTATTAGTGCACACAAACTCACATATATGTGTACATTCACCACCCAAATACTAGAAAGCCACCCATCAGCAGTCATTTTTGCTTCCAGCCTAAACCCAAGCAGGGTTGGTTTTGCTGTAATATCCACTCTATTGCATGCAGGCAGTAATTCACACGCAATAATCTCACCTGCAAAACTACCACTGGCTTCAGAAAAGGCACAGAGCCCTAAAGACAGTAAAACACGGGATTTTTTATTCTTACCAGCCCTCTGTTGGATTCATATTGAACTAAAATTAAATATATTTTATTTTTATTTTCTGTCTTCTAAACTACCTTAAATCTAGACCCTTAAAGTATAATGACCTAGTTTCTTCTGACATTTTCAAATAATATTTGATAAAGTAGTAGGTTTTACTGTACTTTTAATACCTGGATTTTTCCAAGCATGTATGAGGGTGGATAGTCCTATAACCTTCACAAGAGCTAGTCACAGTCTCCAGTAATATTTACAGCATTTATATTCACATACTGAAAAAACCTGTCAGATTTTCTGATGGTTGCATACTAGACAAAAATCCCTGTATGATTTAATACACGGGATATAGATAGTTACTGAAGCAACCAAAAATTGCATGTACTTTAAGTACTGAGCCCTGAGTAGCCCCGTAGAACAGTGGTTCAATTCAATTATTTCATCCAACAGACAAATAATCCACAGTCAAATTCACCACACTGTGAAACTGAGGAGATTATTAACGTTGATATGCTGCATTTCCCAAGCGAAATTCCCACAGCAAACAAGCAAATAATAGCTTCAGCAATAAGTTTGCAGATATTCCACTAACATACCAACATTTTGGTGAAGAACCAATTTATTCTTGCAGCTGAAGCCACACTTTCCATTTGTAAGGAATGCTAGTAACCTTATACATATATATATGTATATATATGTGTCTGCTTAAGTCACTAGCAAGGACTCTTAGCAAAATCTATTACAAACTTCACTGCCACCCCAGTGTTTACCTTCCTTGGATGTATGCAAAGGCTAAAAACCAAACATTTCTTCCTTCTCTTTTTTTTTAAGCAGACCTATTTAGCTTACTCAGTGTGGGGTGCACTAGCTCCTAAATTCAGCAATCATTATAAACCAATTTTAATGTAAATGCTAACAAGAAAATATTCATGCACACAAAATACATCGGCAATGACTGATGCCAGTCTCTTGCTTGCCTTATGTCTGTTAGCAAGAAGCTCATTTTCTCTAAAATCTGTTTAAATATGGTGTTTACCATCTCTGTACTTCTACTAGTGTTTACTCCTCCTTTTAGCCGACATATTAAAAAAAAAAAAACAACCAAAACCAAAAAGCAAGTATAAATACGTTCAAGAAGTATGGCAAATTCCCTTCTCCACCCCCAGAGCGGTAAAGCCACAGCAGATGAGCTGTAACTATGGCCTTGGGAATACAAGTTCCCCAGGCTCTTTTACCACACAAATATCAATTCAAGTTACAAGAGCCCTGTCCTCTTGTACTTAATGAATATTGAGCCAACGAGCCCGCACGCCTTCGCAGGAATGTTTTCTTTCCATTTTCCTAACAAGGCTCTCCTCCCATACCGGTCCAGGATGGACTGCAGAAGGGTGTAAGTAGAAGGATCATCACACCAGTGTTTAGTGGAGGAATAAATCAAACATGGCTTCCCCCTCCATACATTTCCAGAGTTACATTCACTCCTGCAGCCGTACAATCTCGGTCCTACCCGGCGGGAAGGGGCAAGGAGCAGCCTCCACCTCCCCACACGCTCACCGCCACGGGGGGGACATTTGCAGCCTCACTACCCCTTAAGGGGGCGGTTTAAACCCTGGGGAGGGTTTTCTCCCCCCTTCCCACCGGTCGTGTCCCCCCGCTCCGGCTTTCTTTCTGATTTGCACTGATTGATCCCCCATTCCCCGGGGAGGGAGGTGGGACGGGTGGGCACCTCTCCTTTACCCTTTTATGCTGCCCCCGACCCCCCGCAGCGCCGAGGAGGAGGAGGCGGTCGGGGGGAAAGGATGAAGCTGCAACAGCCGGGACTCCGGCTCGGCATCGCTCCTTTCCGCTCCTCCGCCACCCAAGAGTCAGGCCCAGCCAGCAGCACAAATCCTGCGGCAGCCTCCGGGGGGGGGACGAGGGGCAGGCGGGGGGACCCGCGGCCCCGCAGCGAGGGCCAGGTAGCGGGGGGAGGAGGGGGGAGCGAACAAAAAAGCCCTCCTCCGGCGAAGGGGGAACGGGAGCTGCGGGCTGCCCGAGCAGATGGAGACGGTAAGTTTGAGGGGAGCGGAGCCTCGGCGGAGGGGGAGTCTCCGGGAGAAGCGCCGGGGCGGGAGGGGGGCGCGGATGCCCCGCCACGGAACCCCCCGTCCCCCACGCCGCCTCCGCTGCATTTTTGCCGGGCAGGGCTCGCGGTCCC